>JAJJMA010203048.1:1790-15557 GCA_023529015.1 Papaver nudicaule | reverse complement strand
CTACAATCACACAACGGTAGACTAATCATTAAGCTTTAAGTTTAACCTTATGAACATGTACAAAGTATTATAGGATGCTTATAAAATTTTATGGTTCCACATTGACACCTTAAAGCAAAAATAATACGATTTAGCTCCCAGTAAAAAGTACATATCAAACAAATAGGTAGTTTCATCTTCTTCTTCTTCTTCTTCAAAGCCTTTAGTCCCAAACCAGATGGGGTACGCTAGAAAGGGAAAACGGGGACTTTCCAAGTAGTCACCCATCTTGGTAGTGCTCTAGCCCATTCCAAATGTAATGGCTAATTTTCGACCAAACAACGGTGAATGAGGACTTCCAAAGCGGTCACACATCTTGGTACTCCTCTCGCCCTCTAGTCTTTTACCGCTGGCTAGCCAAGCATATCGCGACCCTATTTTCATGAGAAGTGGAGGCGTTTTTGCCGTTGGCTCGCCAAGCCTGTCACGAACGTTCCTCTTTTATCCTGGCATGCGACAAGATGTGCAGAAAAACTACACAGGCGAAGTTCTTAATAATATGACTTCATAATGGAGACAAAACAATATCATGTAGCACCCAGTGAGTTGTTCATAGCAAATAAACATGATGTGGCTCCTTATGAACAAAAAAGTACAACCTAATAGATATTAGTTGCATTCTTAGTGAGACCGAAAGATGCACATGACAGAACCTTATGTAGCTTAATCTACACATTAAAAACACGTTTGCTTTACCATATTCACAAGAAAAACAAAAAATATACAACCAACTAACTTCAACTTTATTGCTTAGTTGGTTTACTTTTGCAAATAAACTTTTAGTGTAACTTTTATCAACCATCTTTGGTATTTGAAGTAGTTCTTGTTGATATGGAATTTGTTTATTTTTACCAAAATAATGAAACGAACTAATTGACCTTTTCTCTTGTTCTCCAAAACCATCCTCTTTATTTGTAAATATTAAGTTCTTACTAATATGATTGAAGTTAGTTGAATGATGTACTGAATGTGTTCTTGTTTTTCAAGTCAAAGTTATCTTCCTCTTGTATGTGATGAGTGATCAGTTTATCAACACCGACATCCCTATCGCGAGTGTTGTACCATTTTAAAAGCTTCAAACCTTTTTTAGAATGCAATTTATTCTTGGTGTACTATAGTCATCGAGTAAAAGCATGTATAAACCACGAAGTAGATAAATACATTATGTGGTTGTAAGATAATGTTTTATTAAGGTACCCATCGTACTTCATTGATGGAAACCAACTCGAGTGATCTTATAAAATGTAAATGAACAACCCTCTCATTATCTCTTTAGATGTTTTTACCATGAATTTCTACTAGAATACCATCAGCCATATCACGACGAATAAGAAGAAGAGACAAACATTTTATTCAATTTTTCTTGTTTGTAATATTCACTCTTCTCAATATTTTAAGAATCATTAACTTGTAAGTTTTGGTGGTATTGATTCCTGTAAATCTATACCGAAAATTCTAAAATCAAATTTAAATAATTTGAGCCACTCAAAGGCTCAATACCAGCCAGAACAACTGAAACTTGTGAATGACTTATAAGTTGAAAAAACATAGAATAATTATAGTTATTTGCCTCTACAGGATTCATTACGAAGACTAGGTGTTATCATTACTTCACCTTTTAGTAAAGTTGTTAGATGCGGAAATCCTTTAAATTGAAGCTCAAAGAATAATTTAGTCATACAAACTGCAAAGTAAACAACACAATTATTAAACCTTTGGTTGAATAAAGTTATCACTTACTACACATAATAAAATCATCTTGCCCACCTAAAATATCATAAGACTCGTCTTTTGGGTTTAGGCATACAAATGACATCCAAATGCAATTATGTGCACCCTTCATATAAAACTACGCACCTTTTGTGATTTCTCAAAGTATCGCTTTGGCGGCAGCCGCAACAGTTACCTAGTAGCTATGAATACATAAGGATTGATGCATAAGGTATAATTATAATAAAAGCAATATAACACTTACGCATGCGACCATTGAATTCTCAATCATCATATCATGACATAATATATGAGTTGTTAAATTCGCAAAGTTATCACACCAATAACTATGTGTCATAACTAGGTAGATGTAATATATATCTAAACATATGCTTTGATACCATTGTTAGAAAATCAACACATGGACATGATCTACTTTATGCTTGATCATGATTTATTCTTTGAAAAAAAGGAGGTACCAAAATAAACCACCAAATTTTTTTCGGCCCGTGAACTTTATTATGAAACAGTTGGATGATCTAAAAAATCAGTATCCAGGTGTAATAAGACCCGGTCTCTATTTCAAGATTTGGATTCTAATATTAGAATTCTCTGCGGGTTAAAACGTACACAGTTTAATATTACTTTAATTATAAGATTAGAATTAGAGATTTACAATGCGGAACTAAAGTAAAGAAATACACCAAAAAATTTGTTAACGAGGAAACCGTTACATTATCTAGACAAAAAAATCTTGGGACATCCTCCAGTTTGCACACACATTGCATTAGGCCGCTACAAACACTAGCCTATTATCTGACTTTAGGCTAGAATGTAGTTGGGACTGAATATACTCTCCAAGTTATTCAGCTGTAGTTGTGCTATTAAGTCTCTTGGATGTCTCAAGACCCTAAGTATTTGATTCCCCTAGTTTATGCCCTTTACAAACCTATTAGTTGCTCCACGATCATTCTTGAAGACTAACGCTACCATGCCTAACAAATACTTCCTTTATATATGATCTAGGTTACCGGAAATTTCAATGTTTGAAATAGAGATTACACGCATACACGCCTAAATAAAGTCTACCTCAAAAGTGTTGATCTTAATTTTGTGTCTCAACGAACCACAATTGGAACTTCTAGGGGATTATTGAAATATACAATATCGTACGAAGTTCCAATCACAATCTTGTAAATCGATTGGTCGTTCATAACAAACGAAGAGGAACTTATAATAGACAAGAACAAAATCAATCAACCACCATTACATGATTAAGTTTCCATCATATAAAAGATAAACCGACTTGTGCTTCACATATCCTCAAAGTGAAGTCGTCGTAGACTTATTTGCTCACGAAAAACAGGTCTTTAGAGGGAGACTCCTTGACAACCATGATATGCAATGCGTAGATGATTGAAAAGTGTATGTTCAAGGAGTCCTCTACTCATCATGTTCAATAAGGCCAGGTTGCTTAAGATTCAAGCAACGAGTACTGAAGCTTCAAGCATGTTAGTGAACGTGCAACACATGTCCGTTATTTTTTTTTGTCAAGTAATCCTAGAGTTCTCTCCATTGTCGGAAATTGTAGTATCTTAATCACCAAACAATCACACAAAGATTGATTACTTCAGAAAATCTGTTTCTACAAAATTCTGGAAAAAACAGACGTTTTCACACAAGTATGTAGTGATGTACCACATGCCAAGACAAGTCATGGCCAAATTGCACGAGCAGTTCGCGAACTGTTAATACGTTTTCGAGTTCTGGAGTTTATGAACTGTCAACAATTCGCGAACTGGAGAATCAGGTTTGCAAACTGTAAACAGTTTTAGGGTTCAAGAAGTTTTGTAATATGTGGTTCACGAACTATTCCGGAAGCAATTAACAATTCAGAGTTCAGGAACTTTCCTGACCACTGCAGTTCGTGAACTAAGTGTTCTCAAGGCTTGGGTAATACGCACGCGACTATGATATGTGAAAAAACCATAATTATGCGAATTCCATGCGACCTCACTCACTGTAATCCTATCATCGAAATAGACTTCAAGAATAAACTTGTTACATGTTTTTGGCCATGACGATGGCTTTGGTGCTAGACCCGCGAACTCTGACCTTGCTTGAGAGATGCATGTTTTTAAGTAAACGCTTCTAGTTTTTTCACCTCATATATCAGTCCGTGTAGGAAGACAATGACTTGCTAAAATTAGGTGTGGCTCCAACAGTTTCTCTGGCTATAGAAAACTATAGGGTTTGTTGTATATTATTTATGACTTTAGCATGGTCAGTAGGGAATTAATAAAAAAAAAATGATTTTTTAGTTCTACACTTTTAGATGTTCTTATTCTTTCCCAGTTATGTGAGTAATATCTATTTTATTAACCACAACCCAAAATATATTCATTGAGTTACAAGACGAGTTTGTTTTTTTTTTTTTTTTTTTAAAATTATTTTAAAGAAAATGATGATTTCATAAAACAAAGTTAAAAGGTACAATCCATAAACAGTTTTCCAGTATAGAAACTAGGAGGATCGACCATCCAACATGTAAATATACAGTTATTACGAGCGTGCTTAGCCATAGCGTCAGCTGCTTTTGTTAAAGACTCGTTAACATATTTACAATCTACTTTAACAAAGGATTTCAGACCATAAACACAGTCTTGAACAAGACTCTAAACTTGCCATTCAATATTAGAAGTATCCCCATCCCCATTAACATTAACCAAAGACAGGTATCAGATAAAAAAAGAATATTTTCTCTAGTTACAAGACGAGTCTGATGTTACATTTGTTTCAATGATTGGACAAGAAACATAAATAAAAATCTGAGAAGGCCTTAAAGGCACTTGACTATTTCTATCTACATCTAAAAATCTTACAACATAATTAGGCATTACAGTAGCCCAAGTAGTATTTAGAACATGTGACCCTGGCTTTTCTTGCAATTTTGTCAACAACTGAATTCCCTTTTCTACCAGTAAAAGAGAATCCCAAAAAAAAAAGTTGATGGCATCGTTTGAGCACATGTTTAGCTTCATTAACTATTTCTTCATTCTGCCATTTTTTTAGCAAACTAGATAATCCTCCTGCGATCTCCCTCTATCCAAAAGAAGTGAAACTTTAAGGTCTTTTCCCAATCTACTGCTTTAGTAAGAGCTACAACTTCAACTTCTTCTGCACTGGTTACTACGAAGAAACCAGAATAAGCTTGGATAGCATTTCCTGCACAACCCCTCAAAATTAGCCCATAACTTGAGAAGATACAATTAGTTTCCTAACTGAATTATGGTTCCACTTCAAGTATTCAGAATCATGCGATTCTGACACAAGTGTTAACTTGTTGAATCTACTAGTATAAGAGGAGTATAAGGTATCATTTAATCCTGTGCCATTTATCAAACCTAATGTGATCCTTCTACGTTGGTGAATTAAATTAGTTATACTCTGCAATAACACCTCCAGATCCAAGAATAATTTTTTCTTAGCATAGAAAGTAGATGTGTTCTTAAATTATTTTTACGTAATCATTTGAGCCCATAAATCTTATGGATAGTCAAAGATTCTCCAAGCAAGCTCGGCAATCATTGCTTTGTTTGTTTTGCGAGCTTCTTTGAAACCCAACCAACCCCTTTCATTGGTCTACAGAGAAAGTTCCAAGATTTTGGGCACATTTCTTTAGATTTAATGTCAGTACCCCACCAAAATTTTCTCTGAATAGAGTTAAGCTTCTTAGTTGTTTTTTTTTGGCAAAAGGAAACATCACATCTGAAAGATGGGCATGCTAGAGAGCACAGACTTACCTGCAACAAACCTGCTGGATTGAGCAAGGATTATACTTGTCCATCCCTGAATCCTGTTCTCCATTTTTCCAACAATATTGTCAAAAATTTTGAGTTTGGATTTGTCTATAAACAGTGGTGCTCGTAGGTAAGAGTCCTCTATATTTATTCTTTTTATTTGCACAAGCCTAGTCATTATTCCTTGATTCCTTGGTGGAACTTATTACTAAAAAATATACCAGATTTATTAAAATAAATCAACTGGCCAGAAATTTCACAAAATTCTTGAATCATGTCTAATAGATTCTTGCAACTTCTTAGATCAGCTTTAGAAAAAGATTCAGTCATCTGGAAAAACAGATGAATGGCTGCAATATAATTTTTGGAAATTATAATACCATGAACAAGTTTCACAGAATGCCTTTTCAAAATCAACAATGAGAAAACCTCCCTGCAAATGAAAAAGAGGCAAGTAGACAGTGGGATCCTTGCCTCAGTCCCCTAGTTGGCTGAAAAGAGTCACCAGGTTTCCCATCAAGCAACACAGAAATGGTAAATGTTGAGATGCATTGATCTATTAAAGTACAACAATCTTCAGAGAAGACAAAATGAATCATAGTTTTTGTTAAGAAGCTCCAATTTCCCCTATCAAAAGCTTTTGATAGATCAATTTTAACTCCCATACTTCCTACTTTTGTTTTCTTCTTTTTAAGAGTGTAAATGAGCTCATCTGCCATGACTATGCTATCATCAATGTGTCTAGAGGGGAGAAATACAAAAGGGAGAGATGATGGTTTAAATAATAAAAAATATTTATCTTAGCCAAAAGCTTTGAAAGAATTTTCTAAGGTGTATTGCATAATCCTATTTGGTCTGAAGTCAACTGGGTGACTTAGGACAGGTGATTTTTGGAATTAAAAACAAGAAAGTTCATTAAGTTTGGGGCTAAGAGTTTTGTTTATAAAGAAGTCTTGAATGAACAAACTGAAAAGGAAGGGGTACCGAAATATTACCAATTTTTCGTTTTGGCTCGTGAGTCTTATGGTTTAAGTCTGGACGATATCAAAAATCAATATCCAAACTTATAACTGGAGTTGTTAAACCTCGACAAAGAGTACTTTG
This sequence comes from Papaver nudicaule, assembly GCA_023529015.1. Taxonomy (NCBI): domain Eukaryota; kingdom Viridiplantae; phylum Streptophyta; class Magnoliopsida; order Ranunculales; family Papaveraceae; genus Papaver; species Papaver nudicaule. Next base: position 8,904 of record JAJJMA010203048.1, on the reverse strand, counting down.
GAGTCAACTCTACAGTTAGGCAATAACGTACTACTTGGTGCTTTAATATACAATCAGAGATATAATGCGGAAAGTAAAAGCACACAAGACACCAGAGATTTTTTTAACGAGGAAACTGCCTTGCAGAAAAACCTCGGGACCTCGTCCAGATTGAACACCGCCCAGTACAAACTGACTACAAACACTAGCCTACTATAAGACTTCGGTCTGGGATGTAGCAGAGACCAACTCAAGCCCTCCAAGCGAATTAGCTACTGTCGCCTTCCTTACGTCTCTAGATCCCCCACAGATCGTCACGCACTTGATTCCCCCCAGCTGACGTCCTTTACAGGCCTAGGAGTTGCTTTGACCGATGCCAAAGGCTTGTGTCAGCAATACTGGTTTTTCAACCTAATTGTTGACGTATGGTGTAACTGTCCTCTATCAGTTTACCACACACAAGATGACTTCCTTCGGATTGTTAAATCCAGGTCATATGGAAATCTACTTCACAAATCGGGGCTGACACGCAAACCAAGTAAGCAATGCCCAATTCGTATCTACCTCAGTTATACACGAAGAATCACTTAAGAAACTTGTATAACTGGAGCTAACTAGGTCTTACAACACCGAGTGCAGCCGTGCGTTGCTACCTTTCCAACCTTGTTGAGTAACGTATTAGTTCTTGAATAGCCGTATATCAGAAGAGACGGACTTTAGAATAGACAAGAACGTGATCAGGTTACCAAGGTTACAGGTTAATCCGATTTCAACCAAAGATGGTTTCAATCTCCTACATGTGCTTCCCAACTCTCAAGAGAAGTCTTTATAGTCGTAGGGAGTTCCCAGAGGAGCTGCAACCTATAGAGGATGACTATACCACAACAAGCATTCACTGAAGTGAAAAGAGTTTACGCTACCTTCCCTAAGGACCTTCACGTATGCTTGATGCTTGCGGTATTTGTCCATAGACACCTCTATTTATAGCACTCAATAAGATATGTTGCTTTGGATTAAAGCAATCAATTACTTGTCCCACAAGTTAGGAAAACCCTAAACTTGATAATCAAGTAATAGAGATCAATCTCAATTGGAATTCTTATTATCATTATCTGCCAAGTGTTTTGTTAGCTCAAAAACTCTTCAAGACAGAAATCCAACAGACCAGAGATAAACTTATCTTATTGACTCATTGAGGATCGTTAGATGGAACACAAAAGATATTATGTTTTACACAAGTCCATCTAAGAGATAAAGGAGTTTGGAATTTAACTCAGAGTGAAATTCTAAAAGAATCTTCACTAAATCCGATACCAGCAAGATGACTACCGTCAGGTTCACGTACTGGTACGCGAATAAAATAGCCATCTCGAACTCAGGGAATTTCCGAGTTTCTGGTACGCAAACCGGTTCGTGAACCGTGCGCCTGTCAAATTTCGTCAATCTAGATTCCGCTGGAAGTACTGGGCTGAGCCAGAACTTAGACGTGTGTACGTCCTCAGCTGTGATCCTTGGACTCTTTGCTCAAGAGTACTCCTTTAGAATCATCCATATCCAACTAACAGTTTGCAAGCAAACCATTGCAATGGACACATGGCACCGAATCTATCTCATTCATTCTTGTACTCACAGTATTTGTGGGATCAAACACTGGTCATGACACAAGGCCACGTTACACAAGAATACGATCTCAATCGCTATTATCACTACTAAAGTAGTCGACTATATTTCGAAAGAATAGATGAAGTAGAATAGAAGAATATCCATAAAGTCATAACTCCTACTAACCTTTTGTCGATGAAGAATAATTGATGTCTTCTTTGTCTTCACAGTCTTCGTCTTCAAGGTCTCTACTACTTTGTCTATATCCCAATTCTGAAATCTAAACTCTAGTAGGCTAAATCAAGAATTGAGTTTTGACACCTAAAACTGACAACTAGATTGACATACCAACGCTAGTGGGTTTGACCGGACAATGCCCTAACACAAACCACCTGAGGGCCAATCAATTCCCAGTTGAATTTGAAGAAACTAACAGAAAACCATATGGACCTGGAGATTTATTAGGTTACAGTTTTCTCACAACATCCCATATTTCCTCGGGAGTAGGTATAAAAAGTAACTCTCTATTATGCTGAGCAGAAATAGATGGGTGAATAAGATTTATGATCTTATCATTGTTGAATTTAGGAGCACCAGTAAAAAGCTCATCAAAATAATTTCTAAGAGAAGCAACAATAAGGGTATGGTTTATCCCCTCCTTTGTCCGTCAAACAATAAATGTTGTTTCTCTTTCTCATCTGAATACTTTTAACATGATAATATTTGGTGGTTCTTTCCTTTTCTCCTAGGATTTGAAGGTCGTTTACAATGTTATCAGCCACGAAAGTGCTACAAGTCTTCCCTTTTTTTCCCGTCTTCCATCGCCCCTTTTCTTCCCCCTTTTCTACAGGCCACGAAGCATTACTGTCAGAATTAAGCCAGGATTCATGTATAATGTCAATGCAAGATTGCTCTTTATGCCAATTATTTAAAGAAAAATTAAAAATTAAATATGAAAAAAACAGTCCTAGTATCAGCAGATAAGAGATTCAGTAACAAGGGGTTATGATCAGAACCAAAGGCAGTTAAACAAGATATATATATATATATCAACATCCTAAACACTCAATACCATCCCTCACTCCACATTGAAAGTTGTTTTAACCTACGTTCTTATTGGCTGGTGAACATAACCATGGTTTTCTATTGGTATAGAATTGTCTACATTTCGTGGTCATTGAGGTGTTATTAAATGTGTGTGATTTATGGTTGTAAATCAATAGAATTCGCTCACCCACGTGGGTAACTAAAGTATTGATCTTGATTGGTTGAAAATTTAATTTTTGTTGTTACACTCTCTTTACACATTTTTTTTAAAAATCTTACGCCGTTAGATTTAGGCTCACTTCGATATGGAAAATAAGGAGAATATGGAAACTTTTTTTTTGGGTGTAAATGGTGAAAAATGGAGAAGGGATAAAATCGTAAAATCTCCTTCTGTTATACCTTACCAAGAAGCGATTGCCTACTCAGACAGATCTCTATAGCTCTACGAGTTCCCTCTTATAACTTCCGAGTGGAGAGAATGATATCGTAGTGTGATTGCCTATTCATTCACCCAACACATAAAACCACAAATTTACTTCATGTCGACATCGTTTCGAGTTCCTCGACATCAGAACTAAATTGCTCACCGGTGTTATGGTGGAGAATCGATAGAGACGCACCCTCTCGGGTTTCCTCCTCGATATTTAAAGACCTCAGGCCCTCGCCTAATCTCGGTCAAGACGGAGACGCACCCTCTCGGGTTTCCTCGTCGATATTTAAAGACCTCAGGCCCTCGCTTAATCTCGGTCAAGACGGAGACGCACCCTCTCGGGTTTCCTCCTCGATATTTAAAGACCTCAGGCCCTCGCCTAATCTCGGTCAAGACGGAGACGCACCCTCTCGAGTTTCCTCCTCGATATTTAAAGACCTCAATCCCTCGCCTAATCTCGGTCAAGATAGAGACACACCCTCATGGATTTCCTCTCAAAATATGACTCAACATCTGAGTCTCAATGAAAACCTCAGAAGTACCGAAGCTCTAGGCCTGTCCAGAGCTCTCTGAGAGGCATGCAACAGCCTAAACAGGCTTAAGCAGACCACACTCTAAACACAGAATGGTCTAATGTACCATGGATAAGCACGCCATGACTTGAAGCACGCTGTAGTACAAGCGCATACATACGCCATAGCGCAAGCGCACGCATACGCCATAACACAAGTGTACAAGTACGCCACAATCGAGTTGGCCTTGGCAAGGTCGTGGCCCCTTGGACCATGGCGCCATGAATCATGGCGCCACAATAATCTGGCATTGGCCAAAAGCCAAGGCCGTAGTCCCTTGGACCGTGGCGCCATAAATCATGGCGCCACAACAATCTGGCCTTGGCCAAAGGCCAAGGCCGTGGTCTCTTGGACCATGGCACCATTGATGAAACTCAACCTTGGCCCAAGGCCAAGGTGCTATACTATGGCGCCATACCCATGGCGCCACGAGTTCCTGGCCAACGGCCGAGACCACTCCTGCACATCCACTGTGCATGTCCCTGAAAGCGCCACACTCACACTGGCCATAGAGTAATAGCCACACAAGCCTACTCAAACTCAATACAACCATGCAATATCTGCATACTACTCGAGATATCAAAACTTCACACGGGGGGATAACTTTAGGGGTATTGGTCTGGCGGTCTACGGCAGTTGAAAGAAACTGATGGAGATGATGGGCAGTTATACGAAGATGGCGCGAGTGGACATGTTCTACACAACTCAAGCAGTTACAGAAACCAACTCATGTTCTCCATTCCTCCTCTCTTGCACGACTCCCACCCTCTCTATCGAGAGATCAGGGTGAGTTCAACACTATAAATAGAGGCTCCCTCTATCTTCCAAGGCAGAACATCTTTTCCAGAACCTCAGAGAAAACACCTGAGTAACTCGATGCACCTCTAGCCTTGGAGATCTCCAGTCACCCTCATGACGGAGATCTTGAACTCTCACACCCAGAAACACATCCTCAACCTGATCTCAAGTTTCTTCCACTGTTTCCCTCCCTAGACCAACCTCATCCTCTCTGTGACCGAAGCAAGACGTGAACGGCCATTGACTTAGTTTAGGCTCGTCTTGTTCGATTTTGATCTCGAACACTACAAAAGTACCCAGAGACGGTACATATGTTTTTCCAGGTAAAAACATGGGGTAATATGGAACGTAAATTAATGAGAATAAAATAAATAAAGAAAGATGTACTACCTCCGTTCCAGTTTAGATGCCATATTAGGGTTTTGATATAGTCTCCATAAACACGCTAAATTTGATGTTTTTCCACAAAATTTTCAACAACACCCTAGCATTTTATCTTCTATGTTACGTTTCCAAATTAAAATGCAAAGATTTTGTCTAAAAAATTGTAGAAAAACATCAATTTTAGCAAGTATAAGGCTATATCAAATCCCTAATATGGCATCTAAACTGGAACGGAGAGAGTATTTTTTAACATAAAGGAAAAAAAAATCTATTTACGTGAAATATTTTTAGAGAGAAATTCTATTCACGACAAAAATACTGAAAAGTACTGATTATAAAAACAAAATAAAATTTATTCTCACGCAAAAGATATTCAATATATATTTCCTTAGCCAAAGTATGCTAAAATTAACCAAAAATATATATTGATGATTATAGTTTATACGCAGAAGTATAAATTATCCCGAACCATAGCCCTGTTATGTAACTTATGTTGTCCTCTTTCTCCTTCTTTCTCTACATTCTCTTACATTTGTGTTTTCGTTTTTAGTAGATTGATTTTGTTTGATTTTTCTTCTTACTGCACCATTGATGTTTACGTTTCTGTTTGCACTACAGTCTACAGATGAAATAGGACGCATGGTTTCGACTTTGGTGGTGAAGCATACGGCGTTGGATATATTTTTTTGTGTTTTCTTTTTAGAAAAATAATAGTGTTATGTAATTTTATTTTTGATTTTGTAGGTGAAGGGAGACTAATTCGAATACTGGATTTTATCTGTTTGTATAGATGTTGGGTTTATTTTGGATTTTAATTATTGTCTTTTTGATTCGTGTCGGTGCTCACATGATCAGTGTAGGTACAATGTTAAGTGTATTTCGTATTTTGGCTATTGTCTTTTTGATTCATGTCTGTGATAATATATTAGTTATTACAGTAATCACAAGTTTTTTTTTCTATTGCACTTTGGGATCAACCAATACAACTGGCGTAATAAGATACTCCGTATATGTGTATTGCATTAGATTTCTTTGCCTTATTTTTTAGAAAACATATTTCTATGTACTTGATACTTCATTATGGATAGTTTTATAAAACGTCGTGCATGGTCCTTGATAAAGGTGGTTCCTTAAATTCCATAAGAGTAGTAATACAGGTTCTTAGCCTACTCTGCATTTTTTTTTAAAGGACGCTATCTATATAAGGCCATTGTAGGATGTTGAGCCATTGAAAGATGACGCTTCTTCCTTTTCAAAATCGCTGGAAGCGAAACTATCGTCTGACAAAAAATGTATGATACAGAAAAGGAATCAAAGTCTTAAGGTGAATTTGGTTTAATCCCTCGTAGTTTTTGGTTTTGAAAAATTAACCAACTGAACAAATTTTTTTTTAGAGGTATGACTACTGACAATTCTGCATTTTCCCTACATTATCTTGGGTAAGTCTGAAACCTGCAACCTAATTATCTGTTCTTCAGATGGGATTGGCGCAAGCACTAATGATCTTGAGGATGCATAGGTTAATGAGAGCAACACTGGTGATCCATGGGTGTAAGGGTTGATGGAAGGTGAATATGCTGACCTTACTGTTGAGAAGCGTCTTAATGCCCTGGTTGCCTCATACTAGAGGTAGTATTTGATGCATTTTCCATGTTCGTTGATGATTATATATTCCTTCCTTCCACTCCCTTTCTATCCCCACCTGTCTATTCTGGTCTGAGGATGTGAGTTTTGCAGGAACAGTTGGAAGCTGCAAATGCTCTCAAGTAGCAAATGTGGGCGGAGCCACAACTGGAACAACCGCTACTTGCATGTTTCGATTTATGGTATCAATGTTCCATATGAGGAATTCTTTTGAAATTTCTGATTATTTGAGTTTCCTTTTTAATTTTCACTTTGAATGCTTCATGATTTATGCAACAAAAAAACATTACAAAAATGATTGTTACGCATCAATTTTGGTATTGGTTTACAATTATTTTTGTTAGGGCATTGTCCGGTCAAACCCACTAGCGTTGGTATGTCAAGCTAGTTGTCAGTTTTAGGTGTCAAAAGTCAATTCTTGATTTAGCCTACTAGAGTTTAGATTTCGGAAATGGGATATAGACAAAGTAGTAGAGACCTTGAAGACGAAGACTGTGAAGACAAAGAAGACATCAATTATTCTTCATCGATAAAAGGTTAGGAGTTATGACTTTATGGATTTTCTTCTATTTCTACTTCATCTATTCTTTCGAAATAGTCGACTACTTTATTAGTGATAATAGTGATTGAGATCGTATTCTTGCGTAACATGGCCTTG
>JAJJMA010203019.1:0-14797 GCA_023529015.1 Papaver nudicaule | reverse complement strand
ATATTGTCTAATGCAATATCAATATCATGACATTCATTCCCTAAAAGAGTTGCATCCATTGAATCTCATATTTGAATTTTTTTTCCCCGTTTGGTTGATGTTTTTCTTTCATCTAATCTTCATAATTCCATGCAACAAAGATTTTGTTCGAAAGACGAGTAAGAATGGCATTCGATTTTTGTGCCATTGCCTTGAACGTAATCCATCGGAATCATGGGTTATCCTATAGTTTTTGGAAATGCACGTACAATCATACAATTCACCCTCCCTTATACTTTACATTTAGTGGCACATTTTGCACTTTACAAAAGGTAAATGGCACATTTGCCCAACTTGACGGGTCCTAATTGGGCTCGACGAGAGAGCTAGAATTCCGAATCCATGAGAGAAGTTGGATCCATGCAGAGACGGTGCAAAGTACTGCAGGGTCCATGCAGAGACTAAACATACTATACTACCTAGGCAAAGTACTGCAGGGTCCATGTATCTCTTGGTTAACATACTATACTACCTATTTGTACGTGAATTTTATTTCATTTAGCTTCATTGGCTTAATTTGCTCTTACTCTTTCCAGGGTTTATTTATCGATGAATATGCTAAGTGATTCTAAAGATTTGCAGGATTTATCAGTGTATATGCGAGATGATTCTAAAGAAGTGGTTATCTCCTTCAAAAACAACTTAGGTAATTTTTTTACTCGCGCTTCATTTTTACTGTTGTAGGTCTTTAAAACTTAGTGTTCTTGACGGGTTGGATAACTATCTTGACGAGTTTGAGTACCAGTTGGTCTGAATATATACCTTTATTGTGTCGAAATCATCAGCATGATCGATCTTCTATTACTCTCTATTCATATGTGTCTGTAGGACATTTTTTTATAATATCACATGATCATTTTTGGACCATTGGTTCCCAAGAAACCGTGGATATTTCAGTTAATTGTTATTTTTCAATCTCCGAAAGTTTGAGTTTTTATTGATTTTTAGTTTATTATTTTAAATGATGGGGTTGTTCGCATTCTCATGTTTTTTTTTTTTTGTTTTTTTTTTCCTGAAATGGGGATGTATTTGGAAAAAGAAGATGAGGAAACTGTACAAAGACATAGAATTACAAGAGGCCAGCAAAGCCAACATCTGACTCTAGGCACAACGTCATTTAAAAGATTTGTTAAAAAATAAAATTTTGGAATAGAAGATTCACTATAGTTAGATGCCGCATCATTTTGACTCTAAACAACTGTATAGGATAGTAAGTGGTAGCCAAGATGCATACAATACCGACATTGACATTTCTAAGTACTACCATTCAATACAAATGCATACAATACCGTCATCGTCATCTCTTTGTGTGATCGGTTTAAAGAAAGTTCTCGGGATACGAAAGAAATGTGACATGCTGGTAGTATAAATAACTCACTTGCGTACGTTTTTTTCTTTTTCAAGCTCAGGTCTTTTATTGAGGAGATGAGCTTACAATATGAAAAAGATACAATTCAGATAATTATAAATTCAGTCTTAAATGTACTCGGCATATTTGGAATTCACATAACGGGAACTGTAATATTACATTGTCTTTCTAAAAGTAGCCAAAACTTCCACAAAAGTCAGGATAAAAAAGGCGGAAGCAAAAATCTATAAAGGGAAGAGTATCTCCAATTAACATGATTTTGTTCTACAAAACCGTAAGTAGTTTACTGGGATGAATCTTAAAAATTTGGTACGCACCGTACATGCAATATCTTATATTTTGATATAATAAGAGTGATAATTTCAATTGAAATTACACATTCTACCTCAATAAGATACCAACAGAGAATCAGTTGACATAGTTGAGATCGAGGAATATAAAAGAAATCAAACCGCCAAACAAGAAATCTTTGACGAATACATGTATTATGATCTCGATATTATGATCTCGATGAAAGAAAGATGCAAGAAAAAAAGCAGAAGCTCCAAAAAATTAGGAAATATGTCAATTTAGAATGCAACAATATAAAAATTGAGCAGTTTATGGAGCTTAAAAAAAATGGGTTTTCGAGATATGAATACAAACCCTTGACCACATACTGGCAATTTCGGATTTTAGACTTTAGATTTGCCATTATATTATAAATTATTTAAATGTTTTATTAATTTCAATCGATATTACCAGTCAATATTAATTTTATACGAACTTGGTTTCTCAAACTTCACAATCATGTTAATGTCATTGTTAATTATGTGTTCTTAAAAAAATTTCCAACCAAAAACAATCAAACCCGTGCGTAGCACGGGTGGCCAACTAGTATTAGACAATTATGGGGGTTGTGCAAATCAGCTTCAAATGATTCATTCATTTCATGCTGGGAAAAAAAATATGAAGGTTTTAAGCCCAACTGCAAAGGGTGTAAGGTTGCATGGGCCGGTGGATAATAATGAATGAGTACAGTTTTAGTGAGTTGGCAATGGATGTAACAATGTAATGGAAACCCGACCTTGAATATGAAAAAATGGAAGTTAGAGAGAAAACAAATAAACAAAAAAAAAATCGAGGGGAAAGGTTAATGTTTTAGTGAGAGAGAAAACAAATAAACAATGGATGCTTTCCGTCCATTCTAACAAGAACAAAACTACTCCCTTCGTCCCTCTAAAATAGGCGGAAAATTGAAGAAATCCAATTCTCGTAGAATAAGAAAAAATTTGTTTTCATAAATGGTCATGTTTTTTCTTGCTCCCTTTGTCATATTATCAAACAATTCCCAACATATCATAAATAAGGGTAAAATAAGTCAAAATGCACATTGGAATTGCAATTCCGCCTATCTAAAGGGACAACAAAAAATCAATTCTCCAACTATATATTAGGGACGGAGGGAGTACAAATATGCTGTCCACCGAACATTAACTTGATAAATTGTTTACTGTTTGCTTTCAAATAATGCTCTCATTTCAACAAAGAAGCGAATACGGACTGCCTCCTTAGCCCTTGCAGATTGCTCGAGTCAGTGGTTCAATTCCCGACAATAAATTTTCAATGTACTAGAGAATCATATAACTCATCAATACAGCCTAAGAGCAAGCACTATGGTGCCTCAAATGTGAGGAATTTCCCCACAATGTAGACAAGACATGGAGGGGGGAAAAAAACAAGTCCTATGGTGCATGTCTACAAATTGAAGGTTTCTTAGAAACCGCGGGAAAGGTGCTTGCGGTTTCTAAGTAGCCACAAAACCCAAAATATCCTTAAAAATCCGAAATATCAGTTTAGGGTAGGGTTTTGGTAATAAAACAATTTATTTTTATGCGGTTTCTTGGTAACCGCAGAAAGGAAAATGCAGTTTCTTAAAAACCGTGTGCTCGCTTTCTTAGTAACAGATGAATAAGACATGTCTACAAGGGGTACAGATTTGTACCCCTTGTAGACATAGATAGAAGATTTCTCCACAATACGAAGAATTTCTTTACATGGGGGGATTTTTGATCATCATAGTGCCTGCTCTAATAATTCAGGAAATGCATTAAAACATGGGATTTGAGTGTGACTTTTTGCTCCATAAGAAACAAGACATACAAGTACAATACAAAATTCATACAGTTGGATAGTGGGTCTCCCATTTCAACTACCACCCACCCGTGTCCAAATGTTTTTTTTTTTTTTTTTTTTTTTTTTTTGATAAACAATGTACCTTTCATTAATGGAAATTCAAGGATACAATGAGTTTAAGATCAAAATAAGAGAATATAAAAGAACACACCGTAAAAGTACAATCCCGAGAAATCCGACAAAAGAGAAAGAGAAGGATTACCGGAGGTAGACAAATACAAATATGAATTAGATCCGATTAAATCGGTAGAAGAATGGTTTTTCATGGAATTATAATCCAACCATTTGAATTGTTTTTCTTCTTGGAAAAGAGATGCTCCCAAAATAGGAGTAATTTGCTCAAATCTCTTAAAACCTATGACATAGCTTCCATCGTCAGAAACACCGTTGATGAAGATTCCGGCGCCGGATAATTCATAGATGAAGATTTCGGCGCCGGATAATTCATAGATGAAGATTCCGTCATTGGAGCATATCACAAGCGATCTTGAAACCCAAATAACCCAAAAACTACCAATAAAGCCTAGATAAACCTCTTGAGAAAAGTAGATAAAACCACCGAAACAGTGTAGATAACTCACCAAAAGATGAGTAGAAAACATCAAAAACTAAACTAAAACTCTAAAGAAACTAGAAAAACAGTAAAGGGAAAGAAGATCTGCTCAGATCCGGCCCCAAAACGGACCAGATCTGAGCAGTTGATGATTGCCGGTGAAGGGGTTTTTTTCTTTGGGAAAGGGGCTGCTAGAGGAGAGAGAATAGAAGAAGATTATGGGGAAAAATACCCGTGTCCAAATGTGATTGTTCATTTTTATGAATAATGAATATTGGTCCGCTTTTCGTCCATGCTATAAACTATATATTTCATGGACAACTGTTTCTGATTAGTTCCTTTTGACCTATACTTGCAAAAATGAAAAAAGCGAAATTATACTTTCCTGGACTAAATTTATACTGTTTTAGAGCGTCTACAATCATAGAGCGGACCAAAGACCGAATACCATATAAAAAAAAAAAAAAAAAAAAAGTGCAATGGAAGATGATCAAATTTTAGTCAAGCGCAAGTATAGAAAACGTCGAGATGAGGCATTGATATAAGCATCTCATGAAGGTTGGGCGATAATATAAGTAGAGTCTAGTTGGAGCGCAGGTATAAACGGCGCTTCGAGTCAGGCGCTGATTATATGTTTGTCTGATCTCGGGCGCTGATTATATGTCCCTCTAGAGGACAGGCGTAGGTATTATGTGTGCCCCGTCAGACGTGATTAATACTCACGCTTGCCTCTGGACTTTAGAAGACTACCTCACGATCCATTAAAGAAGCTTTCTTTAAAGCAGCAAATTCTCTCAAATTTTGGGGTCCAACTAATCTTGATTCATATGATGAAGAAACCCATGGTAGTCACAAAAGAGAATCAGGATTGCCTGATGTTATTGGTGACGAAGTTTGTGTTGGTGGTGATGCAAGTGAAGTTAGTGAAAAAGAATCTGATCGAATTTTAGGTTTGAATATTCCTAAAGGTGAAAAAGAAGCATGTATTGATATATTACAGGGTGGAATATTCATGATAATCATGAAGAAGATGAAGAAGAAGACGAAGAAAGGGAATTTGAAAATCTCATCTTAGTCGAAGCTTTGATGTGGTTTTTACAATTTCGAGAATTTTGTTGTTGTTGTTTGGAGGATACGAATTCCTGATCTTTTAGTGTTGTTTTGGCTGTTGTTTATGATATTTTTGTAAATATGAATATTGTGGACTTTGTTGTACCAAGCAATCAAGAAATGAATCAACTTTTTCTTCTTGATTTCGCATGTGTTGCCTCGTTAAAACCTTGACAAAGAAAATACAAGAAAAAAACTTGACGCATGGAAAAGAGTACAACACGAAGTCCAGTCTATGTTTCACGGATGATTAATTCTGTCAGGTGATGCCAATATGGAGGAATTTGTTGGAGATATCAGTTGTCTTGCCCCTTTTGCCTTCTGGTTGCCTGCCCCGAGCATGATAAGTTATTGTGGTTGATGCCGAGCTTCTTGAGATTATCTAATTAGAATATTTTCAAAAAATTAATATTTTTCATACACTTAATTTGGCGTATATGGAACGTATTCTTTACAAGTATAATTCGATAAAAGATGATTCCGATGTGTCAATATATATATCCCGAGAAAAATTATTAATGATTATGAAAAGCAAAGTAAGCATATATGCATAATTTGAAGAGTTATTTTGTGCAAAGCAAGAATGCACAATTTTAGGGGTTAGGACTAAAAGGTCATCAGTTAGACACATTTTAATATTTCAAATTAATTTCTTTTGACGTATTTTCATGAAGTTGCATTTGCCCGCTTACTGAGGCAACGTGACGGAAATACTGTAGAAGGCTTACACTCTTATTACACTCAGTATTTTATGCTTTGACATTTTTCATTTTTTCCGGTACAATTTTTTTACCAACCAAATACTTCGAATCCAAAATTCATTTTGAAAATTCACCATTCAATTTAGAAAGTTATTTTGAAATTTATGGGAATTTTGAAAAACATTTTATGCAACTATCATTTATAAAATCTTGGAAACTTGTTGAAATCACGATGCGCAACTTAAATTCTAATGCAATGAAACTGCAAGATAACAAATTCCCGTTGTCCAATTTGCTAGATATCCGCGACGTAATATGAATTAAAAAATAATGATAACTTCAAATACCGTCGCCCGACTTGCTTTGTCAGCCGAGAAGGGTTTTGAAAGAAATGATTTTAAAACGAAATATGAGTTGAAACTAATGATAAATTCTAACTTCCACAACTTTTCTTTCTATCCCATGGCGGTTATCTAAAGATATGAATTTTATATAATATGAAATGCACTGAAATTTTATGTTTTCACCACCCAACTTTCTCGTTGGTAGCCCGTGGCGGTCACCTATTGATATGAATTATACGTCTACTTTGTCTGACTTTCTAATTAGTCATGATAGGTCATGTTAAATCATACATTTGTAAAGAAACATCAAAACAGATTAGGTGTAGAGAACTTAGCTTGAGTCTTATTTATAATTAGTACTGGTTCGCTCACGGGAATTAAGGAGTACTCTTGCATCGGTCACAATACTAAAGTAGTTAAAAGGTATCGGCATTACTTTATACTTCTACGAGCATAAAAGTACATCGTTCCGGCTCTAGTTTATTTTGGTGCAGCTTCTTTGTTGTTCTGGTACGTTGATAATCTTTTACCCATGCTTGAGTTATCATCAAAGATCGATCGAAAACTTGATGTAAAACACGCTTCTAGTGTTCCAGCTCCAAATATATGTAGAATTTTTTTCAAACACATAAGGCTACCACCACTTTGTATAGCATTCAAAGATGGTTCAAATGAGCCAAAAATCACTTGATTTTGTTGATAAACGAAGGAAATATAGACGAATTACCAAACTATAACAATACACGTTCACATGTTGTTACTGGTAATTCAAATTGCGATTTTTTGAAACCCCTGGATTCGCTGGTATAGGTTTGTAGGAAATTGAAAGAGGATTCTAATGAGCCAAGAATCACTTAATTTTGTTGAGAAATGAATGAGAAATCGAAGATATACTTGGCGATGATGGGATTGACTATGTTTTATTATTGAGGCATCAAATTGCGAAAAAGTTTCTGATTTTGAAGATTTTTTGAAATGGTTTTGTAAGTAATCGAAAGAGGATTCTGACGAGCCAATAATCACTCGATTTTGTTGAGAAATGAAGGGTGTATCAAAGAAATATGATTCAAGGTTTTTGAATCTTCAAAGAAAAAACGGGAAAAAAAAAACAAACTTAACTTTCTCTCCATTAACTATTTCAACTAGGGTGCACATGATATTTTCCTGGATAAGGTGAGGTTCGATTCTAGTCAAAGGCAAAATGTACTTGTTAAATACCAGACAACATACATCCAAGAGAGTGAGAGAAATAGATAACACAAGTGAAGTGTAGAATGAGAAGTATTATTAGGGTTGATAGATCCATTAGAGAAGAGAAGAAGAGTCTTCTCCTAACATACAACTTGTAAGAGAGTCCCCTAAACTAGATATTTATCTTAGCTTATATAATGATGTCCCTCTAGGTTAGTTACATGTTTGTCCTTCGGCACTATTCCTTACTTGGAGGTTACGATAAAGATGCTTTATACTTAAGACTTAAGCATTCTAGAACATTCTGCACTGGGTGGTCCAGCTTATAGTGTGACCCGATATGACACTACCCGGCTATTATCTAGTGGTCTTCATATGTAGTATGGTGGTTCGGGGTCAATACTTGGCGGCCGAGATATTTCTATCCACAACTTCACTTGAGGATCATGAAGCACGGGTCGGTTTTTTTAATCCCTGATCATATTGGATATCCGTGAACAATCAATCATAAAGATCAAAAAATTGATAGAAATTTCGTAAGGCTCTTTTAAGCAAGATTAATGCCTAGAAGTTCCAACAAAGAAAAACAATTCTAAACCTAGCGTTAAGATTGTTGCTTTATTGAGGTAAAATCAATTAGGATAGATCAATAAGCCATAATTGATCAAGAACTTAATTTTCCTGAACTTTGATTGAATATCTAAATGAAATACAAAACCAGGCATCATGTAAGTGGCAGAGTAGCCCAAGTATTAATGAAGGAATATGGAGCAACTCTTAGGTTACAAAAAACGTTAGCTAAGGGAATCAAGTGTGTAGGTTCTTGCGAGAGCCACGAGACATAGGGGCACAACTGCAATTGAATTACTTGGAGGTTTAATTCGGTGTCAACTACATTCTAGTCCAGAGTCTGATAATATGCTAGTGTTTGTAGTGGCTTATACGGTGTGTGCTCAAAATTAGACGAGATCCCGAGGTTTTTATACTAGATTGCAGTTTCCTCGTTAACAAAACTTTTGGTGCCTTTCATTACTTTATTTTTTGGATTATAGTTTCTCTGATTGATATAATTAAAGTAATTACAACGAAGTACACTATCAACATTTGAATGAATTCAATCTCTTTGAGATTTCCAATAATTATTTTTGTCAGAAATCGGTCTTGAATAAAGATCTCATCTCGGGTTATTACTTGTGTTGGTGCAAAGTACTCACCACCCACGTGTAAGCATTTGAGAAACAGAAGTAGGATAAAACAGGTGGGAGTAAAGCACCGAGTAAAGACCAAAAGACACTATGACTCATCACCAAAGATAAACAGATGAAGGACTAAGGAGGAGCCACGACAGTCTTGATGGGACAAGTATCTCGAGAGACAGCTGTGAGGTATGGAAAACATCCAACCACTCTCATTAATGCGCGGTCAGAACAAATCGTGAGTCAAGAGACGTGTGTCAAGCTCGTAGTGATGGAAACAAGAGAAGGTCGCACACGGAAAGAAACTACAGTAGTGAGTACCTATAAGGCCGCAGACTAAGAGTAGAATGCCGCACTACTGAGAATGGAATAAGGACCCCACTAGGTGTGAACACAAATGTCTGGGAACCGCCTTAAGACTCCTATAAATACTCAGCTCAGTATGATGGGTTGAGGACGGACTTTTGGGTACAAGAAAGAGTGATAGGAACTTAATAGTGAGCAGAGTGTGAATTATCTTTATCAATATCATCTTGTAACCTTACTCAAAGTCATTTAAGACTAAAACTTGTATATTGTATTATGATTACCACCTTTATATGAATGATCAATGATTACTCAAAAGAAGTAGCTTAGTGTTCTCAGCTATATAAAATCTTAATGGATATTGCCCCTTTGTATTAGGAGGATCCAAAGACTCGATACTATATATATCACATAAGTTAGTGACGTAAGACCAGGATAGTTTTATGCACAAACAACTTGAAAATTGATTTTTGAGATCATTCAAGTAAAACTTCATATAGGTTTGCGACATTAAAAAATTAAAGTGTATCTTGGTATCTCCTCCTTTTCAGGTTTATTATGGTGTTGATGTTGTTGCGCACATGGATTGTGAAGATTAATGCAATCATGCACGGTGTCGTCCATGAGCCAAAGTTGACGAAGTTCAACTTGGGAAGCAAACCAATGAGTGCAATTATTATTTTCGTTACATATAAAGGCTAATAAGTGATGAACTATCGTTCACAATAACATATTATCTCATACTAGAGATAAGGATAAATGGAGAGTATGAAAGAATTATCTTCTTACGGTAACATGTGAGATAATGTGCGTCGATTGCTTGTTTTGCATGTCATGTTAGACGTGATCTATTAATTAATATATATATAAGGTAAGATGTATGTTGGACTATAGAACCGGATGAAGAAACACTATTATCTTTCACACATACACGACTAGAGCTGGCAATTAGGGACCCGACCCGAAAAAACCTGGACCGACCCGCCCAATAAGATGACCAAGCCGGGTTAGGGTTAGAAATATCCCAGTCCGCAGGAAATGCGGGTTAGCCCGACCCAACTCGCTAACCCACGAGTTTACCCTCTAACCCGCTTTAGTTGGTGAACGTGGCACATTCTTAGATATCTCTTCTGCTGCGTGTCCCTTACATCTCTAAAAAACCGAAGAAACCCTATATCTTTCAGTCTTTCTCTCATATCCTCTCGAACTCTCGACTATCTCTGCGTCTCTCTCTCCCTCAAATCTTCTTCTTTAACTTCAAATCTTCAAATCACAGATTCAAAACCCTACCTCGTTTGGTTGTATTTGATCTCGATTACACTCTCTGGCCATTTTACTGGCAAGAGGCTAAGCGCTCTCCCCTTCCTCAACTGTTTCAGGTTTAATTTGGAATTTGTTTATCCATACCTCTTTACATTGTAATTTAGGGGAATTCATACCTGTTTGTTTAATTCAATTTCGACCCATACTTCAACTATACTTTACAGGCATTTTTTACATCATTAGATTTTAGAACAAAATTTTGTTGCCGCCTTAACAAAAAGTTTTACTGCTCTCTTGTGTCTCGCACTTGTAGTTAAAGTAGTTGACATAGTCAAACTTTTATAGGGGCACATAACATTTTCATTGCCTTCTTTGGGCATCCTCAATATCATGGACGCTGAGATCACATATTTTAGTACCCAATGAGCAACACATTGAAATCGTTAGATTTATAATCATAGAAATGTATGCTGAATTGGATTTTTTAAAGGGGTCGGATCGGGTGACATGGTTCAAATGACAATCTTCTAATAATCTCATTCAGCTAGTGGTTGCGGACATTGTGAGTGGTTGTGATTTAAAATAAAACAAGCGGGTTTATGGATGGATCCACGACCCGAAATTTTTGTGTTTTTTTCTGCTCTAATAACTACGACAACAAAAAAAAACAAATATAATTCTTATTTAATCCATCAAGATTCTAATGTTTGTAGTAAGTGGATCATTGTTGCTCAATCAAAAATATGCATTAGTTCCTTTCCCTCAATTATTGTATCTCAAGCAACAAATGAAAAGGTCGTCCCTATTTATCACTCACACTCTCAATATTTCCCACCCCATCTCACAATTCTTAAAACTAATCACTTTTCAATTCTAATTTCTCCTATTTACCACCTACCAAAATTAGATAGGGTTAAGAGACTAGTATTGCTGGTCTTAGGAGAGAGAATGGTCAAGAGAGGGGTGTGAGGCGATTTTCTGGCGACGTTGAGGCCGGTCAAGGTTAAAATTTTCGTCAAGATCTAGTGATTTCTTCCACAGATTTTGATTTTCTTATGTTTGATTCGGCTACAATGATAGGTATATTGGTTAATTCTCTATACTCTTATCTGTATATTTTCTTCTTTTGGTTTGTTTATGGATTTGTCTTCGGATTTGGGTTTTCCTCCTCTTAGGGGGGAAGGAATTGGGGTTTTGCTTGGATCTAATCAGGTTAGTGGTGTTATGAAATGGTCTGATGTATTGTCTGAAAGGAAAAATGAGGTTGTTCATGAACCTTTGCTGTATGAACCACCTGGTTTGGTTGACGGTGAGAAATTGATGGTGTTTTCCGATGAGGAGGTTGAAGAAGATGTTCGTGGATGTGAACATTTGGTTGTTGGATGCTTTGTAGGACAGAGGTTACCATTTCTTAGGGTGAAGAATTTTGTTAAAAGAGTATGGAAGTTGAAGGGAGGGGTGAGAATGAATCTCCATGCTGATACAATTTTTGTTTTTGATTTTGACTTTGTAGAAGATAGAACTGCTGTTCTGGAACATGGATGCTTCTTGCAAATCAATTATTTGTTATTAGACCATGGTCTTTGTTGATTGAGCAGGAGTTGGCTGAACTCAAAACTATTCCTATTTGGTTAATTTTGAGGGATGTTCCTCTTCATATGTGGAATGAAAAGGGTTGGGGAAAACTTGCTAGCTTTGTTGGAGAACCACTACTGTTGGACAAACAAACTGCAACTAGGTCAAGGATGGCCTATGCTAGGATCTGTGTTGAAGTTTATGTGGATTCTGATTTTCCAAGTCACATTGATGCCATGGTTGGTAAGGTTAGAATTAAGGTTCCTGTAGAGTATAGTTGGAAGCCTCCAAAGTGCTTGCATTGTAGTGTGTTTGGGCATCCACAAGAGATGTGTCCCAAGGCTGCAGCTGTTGTGTCTGATGTTGCTGTTGCTGCTGATGCTAATGTTGTTGTTGCTGCAGCTATTACTGCTACCTCTGTTACTGAAGCTAGGTTGGTAATTGATAGTTGCCTAAAGCAAGGTAAGAGTACTAATAAATCTGAAGAATGGAAAGTTAAGAATTTAAAGAGAGGTAGGGGAAATAATTATATGGGATCTTCAAGTAGTGGCTTTGATAATATGGGGTCTGGTGGGTCTGTGCTGGTGGAAACTCCTATCACTGTGCAGAATAAATTTAAGCTTTTGAAAGGAGTTGGAACTGGTGAGAGCATGGAGGTGGAGAGTAATATGGATGATAGTGAAGTGATGTACAAGGAGGGGGCATTGGCTTCTGGAGGTATGCAAGAATGTGGAATAGGTTTTTCCAAGGTTGGGAATGAAGGTACTGGTTATGTGTTATCTTAGGTAGAGAGATTGGATGAGGAGCTGAAGGAAAATGATTTTGTTGGTGCGAGAGCTCACTTTCCGCCTAAAACTTATGTGCAAGGAAAGGTTGGTATGTTTGTTAAGGGTACAGATAAGAGTTATGTTAAGGTAAATAAATAAAATCTTTTTGGTTGATTGGTGAAGATAAGGTCTGGGTGGGTTGCTAGAGAAGGTATCTTTTCTGCCCCCTTAGAAATTTTGATATTGGATTGAGAGAGTGTTTGTTCCTGTTTGGATTTTGTTAGGTTAATTAGGCAGTAGTTTTCTTTTGTTTTCTTTTGTTTCTTAGATTTTTTGTGTTCCTTTTGTAAGGGTTTGGGTTCCCCTTAAACCCAACGGAATGTATCAAAACCAAATAAAATAAAATAAATAAATAAATAAATAAATAAATAGATAGGGTTTAACTTGACTACCATTCTTCTTCTTTCCTAATTAAACTTTTATTTTCATTAATTATGATCATCCAAAGCTTAACCACACCAGTTAAGATTAAGATTACATTCCAAAACTGTCATACGCAAATAATAAGCAAGTTTAATTTTAACATGGTAGCATTTTTAGTTTCTGGTTGTAAATCTTGATGCATCTTAGATTTGGGTAGTTAAGTTTAGGGAAACAAGCATTCAAGTCCCTCTATTAATAGGGTATCTACAAAACAATCCCACCTTTTAACAGATTCATCCAAATATCCTTTGTAACGGATTTTCCGTTAGTCAACCGTTAAGTCAGAGTTAACAGTTCAGTGGCCCACCATAAATAATATAGTATTCGACGAAATTTACTCTATTAGCCTCAAATGATTCGAAATTCCTAGACTGCCCTCAAGTTAACTGACAATCATATAAGAAATGGATCTCGAGGTAGATCCAACGGTGACATAATATAGGTTAAATATAGAAACCCTAGACCAGTTTCCTCATTCTCTTCTTCCCTTCTTCTGCGGCTGCCTCATTCTCTTCTTATCTTCTTTCTGCGGTGCTGTGTTCTTCCTTCTTTTAACTAATTTTCTTCTGTAAATCATGGAATCAAAGGTTAAGATCATGAGATGGGTTAGTATACGTTAGATTCCGTTAGAAAGAAAGAATATGGGTTACACATCATGAGATAAAGATCAGGAAAAGAACAATAACGAAGAATCCAGTGTTGAAATCAGTCAAAGAATGGATGATTTGGTCACTCAAGAAAGCTATGGTAGCTGTTCATTATGGTTTCGTTTCGTTGATTATTGTCGTTGGGTTTTTTGATTTTATTTTCTAGGGTTTTCTGATGAGTTTTATTTTTTTGGATCTTGGTTATGAATATGTGAATTTATTTAATTAGACACATGTTTAAATTTGTTTAAATTTGGTTATGGTGTTGATGAATTGTTCATGAATGATAATGTGTTGAATAAATTTTGAATGGTCATGTCAATTTTGGTTAAATTTAGATGATTCTAGGGTTTATTTTAGAGTTTTGTTGCAGAATATGTGATTATACGGACTGGGTTCTTTTGGGTTAGTTGAATGTTAAATTTGGTAGTTCATTGTTGTGAAGAAGGTATTTTGTATATTTTGGGTTTAATGTTGTCTGAGTTTTAATGTTAGTAATAAAAATGGTGGGTTTTTTTGGACTTAATTAACTGTTAATTGGTTAACACAATGTTAGTAATTTTGGGGTTTTAGATTCAGGGGGTGCAGGTGTTCAGGTAGTGGTGGTGGTGCATGGCTAGGGTTCAGTCTAAGGTGGTGGTTGGGGGTTTAGATTCAGGTGGTTGCAGGGTTTCAGTTCAGGGTTCATGGGTTGTTCCAAGGTTACAGTTCAGGGTTCATGGGTTGTTTAGGGTGGTGGTCAGGGTTCAGGTATTGGTGGTGGTGCATGACTAGGGTTCAGTCTAAGGTGGTGGTTGGGGGGTTTAGATTCAGGTGGTTGCAGGGTTTCAGTTCAGGGTTCATAGGTTGTTCCAGGGTTACAGTTCAGGGTTCATGGGTTGTTCAGGGTGGTGGTCAGGGTTCATGGTAGAGGTGATGGTCGGGGTTCAGATATTAGATCTGGTTGAGTTAAGTGGTGAGGTTGAGTTAAGATTTAAAGGGTAAGTTAGTATGTTTTGGGGTGTAAATATTAGTGACGTGGCACCGTTTTTTTCATTTGTAAATTTCGGGTGTTAAAGTTGACGAAAGGGATATGGGG
>JAJJMA010203011.1:0-10466 GCA_023529015.1 Papaver nudicaule | reverse complement strand
CACTAAAGAGTGGAAAATAAGAAGAAAAATAGCAACAAAAGGCAGTCAACCAGTCCTGAACGACCAGAACACGCAGCAGTCATCCAATCCCGAACGACTAGAGGAGGAGTTAGTCGTCCAAACCTGGACGACCCAATAGTCGGAGGCGAAAGTGAGTTTCGTCAAACTCAGGCTAAAAAATCGGGAAAACAAGGTGCTAGTCAACCAAATCTGAACGACCAGGACATGCAGCACTCAACCAGATATGAACGACCAGAACACTGGACAGTCAACAAAATCTGGACGACTACGTAAGAAATTCACGTTCTCTTGATTAAAGACGAGGAGTTGGCATGTCGGTTTCGCAAGGCTGACAGGAAAAGTTGAACTGGGCTGGTCTATGTCACTGTTTTGGCCCAGTTGGAGTTGGGTCACGATTCAGCCTTAGGGCAGTCGACTTTGGATGATGAAAGTTATAGGTTTTTATTTTCTTCTTCTTCTCTATATATTTCCATGGGTTTTAGAGAAACCCATGAGTAGGTAATTCTTTATATTGGTTAAGGATGTAGTCGAATATCAAAAACATGCTACTTGATTAATTTTGGAGTTAAAATTATTCTTTTCATCATCTCTTATTTTACTGTCGTATGAATGCATGATTGATGTATTGCATTAAGAATGAATGTTAATTGATTTAAGTTGCAAATTAAATTTGTTTATGTTCATATCTATAACTAGAATTAGGTTTTGAGATACGAAATCGTCGATGAACCTACTCACAAGTAGTACAATATAATTCTGATTGCGGTGATAGCTTTTAGGAATTGTATGTAGAATATGACCTTTGTTGAATGAACTGCCCCTGGTAGTTTGTTGCATTGATTAGCCTATTTCACAGATATTAATGCTCTTAGAGAATTGAACTCAATTACTCGTAGTGTTGAGTTATTCTCTACGTAGAATTCACACATTCATCGTTATGGTGTGTGATGACATTAGGAAATTACGGGATATTTTCGCGATGATGTATTCTAGGGCTTTGATGATGAGAGATTAAATAGAAACTCCAAATATTATTCATAGTGCATGTTATTTGATTGAAGATGAACCCTTAACCAATATTCTCATCTCCTGATTATTTTCTATACTTCTTTGCTTTAATTTTAATTTATTTTTATTGCACAAAAATCCCCCCTTGGTTACTTTTAAGCTTTCAAAGACAACTGACAACCCATACCTCTCTGTGGAACGAACTTATTCTTGCTACTGTGCTTAATCCATATTTAGTAAAGTAAGAGTATTAATTTTGACTTGTTTGACACCCATCAATAGCCAAAGGATAATCCTTGTTTGTCTTATAGAACTCAAAGAGGATTGGTTTAATGGTGATAAGGCAATCAACTGTCTGATGAGTAACCATACCGCACTTATTACAGACTGCATGGAGGTTTTCATACTTATATTGAACCCATCCCGGGACACCTCCATCATGAAAAATATGACCAGGCCAAAAAGGAGTAAGGAGGTTCATGAGAATTTCAACACGCGGAATAGGGTTAGAATATCCACAGTTAAAACTGCACTAACTCTTCTTAACAATTCTCTAATATGAGATTCAGTTCTATCATACGCAGGTAGGCTATGTAGTTGAAGATAAAAAGTTGCCATGGTGAAACACTTATCTGGATGTAACATGTAATGTCTCCAATCTTCAACTAGTATGTTGTAGCAGCTTATCCTCCAAGTTTTGAACTGCAAAACTTTATTTTTCTCTTCTGCATGAATTAATATAGACGTAGAATCAAATAAATCTATATCAACTGAGAACAATGAATTAAATAATAAAAGAAAAGAAAAATAAAATATGGAAACAAAAATCCCGATTTTACAGTAGAACCTTGATTAATGAATGTTCGATAAATGAATGACCTCGCCAAATGAATATTTTTCTCTGGTCCCGACTTGGACAAAGGGGATAAATGAATAACCTCGCTAAATGCATTAATGAATAATTTTTTTTGACTCCTTTAAGGCCCAACGAAAACATAAATGAATAATCACTATATTTTATACAAAAATATAGATAAATATTGCAACATTTTTCGTATAAAGAGTCATTTCTTCTCAAAAAATGCATCTAAATTGAATTGTTTTTTTCTTCCACCTAAATCAAAATGCATCCCATCTTTAATTATTTGCAATGCATGCACAACTTTTGTAATATTTTGCTCGTGTTGTAGCAAGTAATTTTTTGTGGCAATTAGTGCTTGAAAAGCAACTTTTGAGGACACATTTGGAATGTATCTACTATCAGCTGGTTCGAGATTATTTTCATCATTTAATACTGACTCGATAATGTCTTTGTTTGTAGACGATTTTATAACTGCATCATTCTCGTTAGGATAGTTCAAAAGATCATATTCGACTTCCATTACATTTCTATAATGTAAATTAGAAATGACGTCAGTTAATTCTTGGATATCTTCTTCTAATTGACCATCTTCAGGTTCAAAAACATTAATTTTTCAGATCGAATCTTGCAATGGCGCAAACAATTTGCAATTACTTTTGCCGTCACATCAAATTTCAAGTCATAGTAGAACATTAACAATATCCAAAATGTTAGTCTCTTCTTTAATATAAAATTTTGACACAAATTAATATCTAAATAAATAAATATCCATTTACCGATAAATGAATATTATTCATTTACCGATAAATGAAAATATTTACCAAGGTTCTCTTTTGCGAGGCAAGGTTCTTTGGAATTATGATCTTACCAACATAATAAGCGCAAGTTAACATACTTCGTATGTATATCACGGTGCAACCGCTGCAACTACAGCTCGGTGTTGGCTTATGTGTGTTTCTGGTATGTTACTTCATCAAAGATAATACTCCCTCCGTCCCACATAAATTGAGCTAGTTCTAATTTGATTTTGTCCCACATAAATTGAGCTAGTTCTATTATATAGGTCATGTTTCTAATCTTACCCTTTTTATTGATTATTATTATGAAATCTTAGTATGATAAATATTTATAATTTCATAGTCATTTTTATACTCGTTGCGTAGGTGTTTTAAAATGCTTTTAAATGATATAAAGTTTACAAAGATACGTGCCATAATTTGAGAGATATGTTGTTTTTAAATTTTTTTTATAAAGGTATAATTGGAAAAAACAGTAAAAAGCTAATCTCTCTCTTCCTTACCTTAATAATTGTGCAAATCCCAACTAGCTCAATTTATGTGGGACGGAGGGAGTACATGTTAGACATACTTTAGTTTTTCCCTGTCAGTTGGTTATTTGGTATGCCATTTTTTTTTTTGGCAATCCTAGAATTAATAAAGTTTCCTAAATGCAACAATCATAAGACCATGCCATCATGTGCATTGATCAAGAATAAAGAATCCTAGATATCAACTGATGTAATAGATTTTTTTTAATCTTATTTACATCAATGCCATCATGTGCATTCTGTGGGACAGAAACCGTATAGCTTGGGTAAATATTAATTTTAGGTTATATGTACTTATTTTCCATGTCTTTCTACTTACTCTAGCTTATATTGATCAACACTTTCTCATAAGCCTTGGATGTAAGACTTATAAAGTTTGGATCATGACTAAGCTGTATTACTGAGAATCTTGGTGAATTTTTTTTGGCTATGATCAGCTTTGGTTGACAAGTACTGAGAATGCTGGCGAAGTTTTTTCTCCCCGTCTACCTTTCTAATATTTCTGCAAGAAATTGCTAAAAGACTACCAGGGGATCTACCGGCCACCCTCCCTTTATGAAGTGAAATTATTGGATACGGAGACAACCCATTATTTTTATGATTAGAGAGTTTTCTTAGCTTTGATCTCATGTTTCTGATTTTTGAATTTGTACCAGGTGTTAATTCCAGTGTCAACATGCCATACTGTGATGTAATATCCCAGATAACAACTTCTTTATGATATAGAAAGAAGGAAAATTACAAGTAGCTCTTTAAATTTCAATTTATCATTCAACACTTAAACTCAGAATTCACTCATATTGAGGTTCCACAATTGCTGCTAGCATCCATGTCACTAATAGTAACCTTTTCTATCGTTCTTGCTTGGTTACAAACTAATTTCTTATTCAGCTCACACATTTTTGCAAGGTTGAATTTTATGATCAAAATTGAGTTGTTTTACATCATTTGATTCATTCTTCTTTATAGCGTGCCTGTAGAAAGAGCGGGCAGCAATAGGCACTCATGAATTGAAAAATGTGTATACATTGGTGTAGGATAAACCACAAGTAAATCAAAAAGAGTAGAATCCCGTGCGACAAACCAAAAGTAAATAAAAAAAGTGAGCTACCGGTGCGTAGCACGGGTTACTTTCTAGTTTCTCTAAATATTTGTGTCTCTTACGAGCGACAACATCATCAATTGCCTTGCCAGGAACAAAAGTGTGCACCCCTCCGCCTGTAAAAGGTGAAACAACTGTGATATCCATACACACATCATGCCCATTATCCCAGTTATACACAAGGATATCAGCTGGTCTCAAAGCCAGGCCAGTATCAGAGATGAAACACAAATCCACTTCTTTCCTAGCTGGAACACTTGCCCGGTAGCAAATATCAGCAAAAGTATCACGAACCAGGTCATGTCTGTATTTGAGACCAACCCCATGCGAGCAATGCAAGGCATGGTCCCCAAAAATTTCCATCTCTCTGCCGTAACTAGAACATGAATCCCCTTCCTCGAAAAGAGGGATCCCAAGCCTGTAGCGTCGCTAAATTGTCGAGACCCAAGTTTTTTATTAAGCCCAGCAATCGGGATGGCCAACAAATAGTCTTGTGCATGCTTGATCATGTTGCTCTGCCACAGTGCTGAATCACGCTCAGTCATAACAAACCGATTAGGTAAATCATTCTTCAAAGCATCGAATTATTTGACCGCCAAGGAGCTCATAGAATGGGGGGCGATATCATCAATGCATAATAAAGAATTCTAAATACAGATTGTTGAGACCCAAGTTTTTGAAAACAAAAAAACAAAACTTCTTGCCACACAGATTGTTGCTACACGTGTGACAAGAGGCTTTGGTGTGGCAAAAGGCTTTTTGCCTCATGAAATAAGGGTTCTTACCACACAAATACTGTGTTGCAATAAACCAATTTTCTTGTAGTGGAGCATAAGTCATCCAAGGTATTACAACACTCTTATGAACCGTTACTAGTGTCGAGAGTAGACCCATACAAGAGCCTGTTGATGATTCGGATTTTCTCTCTAGGTGATTAGGTTTTAAAAAAAAAAAAAAAAATCTAGGGTTTTCTTGTTCTTGATCACCTTAGGGTGATTAGGAATGGAGGAATCCTTGGATTCCAATGGTATGAAGGTTATTTCAAGGGTCTCTTTTGCTGATAAGGTAAAAGGGAAAAAAACCACATCTATGGATGTTTCAAAACTACCAGTTCATACTATGTTGATGGTGAACCAGAAGTTGAACTTCCGGATGAGTTTTTCAAAAGGGTTGTGATCGATTTAAGCTTAATGTTATTGGTAGATTAAAATTTAATGGGATTAATTTCAATTCGGTGAGAAAAACTCTAGAAGAGCAATGGCAAATCAGCAATGATAGGGTTAGGTATTTGGCTTTAACCAAAGGATTTTTCATTATTAAGCTCACGTCCATGGAAGACAAATAGAAAGTCTGGCATGGAGGTCCTTGGGTTGTTGGGCAACAAGAACTCAGAGTAATCGATTGGTTTACATGGTTTGATCCAGAGAAACAACTTTCTTCTAAGGTAAAACTTTGGGTTAATTTTCCTGGTTTGTTTGTTGAATTATGGACATAAGAGATTTTGCTTACAATTTCTAAACCATTAGGAACTCCAATTGTTGTTGATAAAAACACGTTGGATGCCAAGGTGTTTCAACCAAGACGTGTACTATCAGGTGTTGCGGCTTTAAATTCAGATGTAGCTCTTTTAGAGAAAAACAAGAAAAAGTGGGGAGACATGGCGCAAGAAGAACAAGATAAGCTGGACGCGGAACACAATGCCAAAATAGATGAAGTCTGTACGCGTATTAATGAGAAGAAGGCTGGTGAGAAAATTCTGAATGAAGAGGGTTCTTTAGAGCAAATCGTGGAAGAATCGCATATTTTGGGTGAGGTAGAGAGATCGAAACTGGGTGAGATGGTCAGTAAAGGGGTTTCACCTAGGCCTAAGGTGACTTCAGAGGCTAAAGGGAAGAATAATAAAGATGAGTTTGTTTTATTGACTAAAGAAGAACTCATGGAGGTAGGGAAAATCGCAAATGCGGCTGTTCGGGAAAAGTTTATTAATGATCCTACTTATAGAAAGGAGTGGTTTAAAGAGAAGAATAAAATTTCTTCTGTAAATTTTAAATCTATGTTCCTTTCAATATCTGGAAATTAGTGAATATGAAAACTTTTGGACGGAAGAGAATGAGGAGTATGGGGATGAGAATGAAGAATATGAAGATATTTATGAGGATACTATGTCAAGAATTTTCGATCATCCTTCTTGTAAGGTGGGTAGATCGAGAGAAAGGCTAAGAGGAGTTGGAATTATGCGTAGATAGTCTAATTTATTTTTCTCTTTATTCATGTTCATTTCTTTATGCTTCTTTTTTGGATCCCCTGATTCTATGTAATTTTCTCATGATATTCAATACAATTTGGATTAAATCTAGTTCGGGCTTGATTTGATTTAAACTTTTAGCTTTAACATCTGATGATGTATATCTTCGAGTTTTGAGTTTTTTTCAAGCAATCTGGCAGCTTGAGTGTGCCAGATTCATCAAGTATTGGGGTATTACTACCTTCTTCTCCCATAAAAGAAATAAGTGTCTTGATTTATCAAGGCATTTTTGCTTTTGTTCTATCTCAGATTTTATGATTTTTATATTCATCATTTTGTAGACTTTTCCAATCACGGTTCTATTTCTTAGATTTCGTTTGTAGATCGACTGATTTTTTTTTTTTTTTATGTTTTGCAAGTTTAACTCTTTTTGAGTTGTTGATTTGTTAATTTTTCTTTAGTCAACTTAAAAATTTCGACTTAGCCAATCTTGTTGCTATACCCTATAGCTATATGAGTTTTTATTCGGACCTTGCTTCATCGAGTAAATCTAAACAATAATTTTGTTCATATTAAACTATTCTTATTCACTTATTTTTCAAATTTCATACCAGAATGGTACGATATCCCGATACCCTACATTAACTACGTAGTATGTTTCAATTCTGACCAAGAATCTATCCAAACTTGGGCGTAAATAGTCCATCCACCTGGTTATCTGAAAAGTTTTCTTTGAATTTTTCTAAATATGTGTTTTTCCGAAATCTAAAAAAAATATTTTCTTTCTTCAGATCTAATTATCTAAAGAATTTCATTATTCCTTTTTAAGTTATCCCCTAATGGATTCGTCTTCTTCTAAATCTATTCAACCTCCATCTTCCTCATGTATATCTGAAATTAATCCATTATAGAAGACTATATTTCCATCTGATGTAAATCTCCAGCGGCTGAATTATCCTACTATCTCAGTTGTTCCTGAAGAAGAATTTGATGATAAATGCTTACTCCTTTCTGAACAACATTCTCTATAGGCTTTCCTCTTCCAATTCCTGACTTTGTTTTCAAATATTGTATCAAAGTTTGCCTTCCTCTTAGGATTTTGGGTAGTAAAATTTATAACCTAGTTTCCTAGATCCTTGAGTTTAACCCAAAAGTACCTCCTTCTGAGAAAATCAAATCATCCGACTTGTTTTCTAGCTATGGTTTGAGGTTCTCTCCAAATTCTCCTCTTTATTATTTCTATAAGAAATCTAAATTTCCTGAGTTAAATATCGATAGCTTTAAATCTGTCTGTAATTTTGCTATTAACCCTTATCTGGTAACTGGGAATTGGAATCCTCCTGATACGTCTAAAGGGTTTTTTCATTCTCATTTTACGAGTGGCTCTCTTAATAGCAGTAAGTATGATTTGAACTGCTTTAATTCTAACAGCTGATTTTCAGAAATTTGATAATTTACTTTGTTCCTTTCTTTTAGGTAAAGAAAACTTATCTGATGAAGTTATCGCTGATGTTCAGAAAAGTTCGTTCCTTAAAACCGTTACTTCCATCTGAATTCAAGTCTCAATGATCAACCTATGATTTTTAATTCTGGGGTTTCAAAGAAGCAAACGGGAGTATTTTCCGGTAACGATGTTGAAGAACCTACATCTAAGGTTCGCAAAACTTCTTCTCGTTTAAAATCTCGGGTATCTGGGAAAACTGAACATGGGACATTCCTTGCTGACCCACAAAATTTTTCCCAGGCGGCGAATCATGCTTCCAAAGGTAAAGGAAAAAATTCTACCCAGATTGATCATTCTAAAAGGAAAGGTGTTTCTACTCCTACTCGAGCTATTGACAGAAATATGCACCAATTCGGCTCTACTACCACTTCTCTTCGTTCTATAAGTATTATTCTAATTCCTGATTCTCCATTCTAGCCTCTTCTTTCTTGGTATTCGACCTTCTCATTCTATATTTGCTCTGTAGTTTCTGAAGGAATACGAGAGGCTTCAAAAAACTACTTTCCTCCTGGAAAGAGCTTATGATGATCTGGAACTTCAATATCGTGCTTATGTTGAAAAGACTATCGATGTGGAAAGAATATTCAGACGCCTGAATACTGACTATGCTTTTCTTGAAGGTCGTTTCAAGAAGCTTTAAAAATATTCTCCTTATACCATTGATGGTCTAATTAATATTCCTTCAGACTCATCAGGTGATTCTATTTTTTCTCCTATACTTATAATTTATCTTAAAATTATTTCTACACATGTATCTTTTTGCTAAATTACTTTCTTCAATCAGCATCTGAAGGTTCTATGATTCGTACGAAACTCACTCCTCTCAACTATTAAGGCCATGGATTTAGCCCAATCTCCAAATGAACTAAAAGACTGTGCTTCGTCTCCCAAAGTTAAAGATGTCACGGTAACTGTTGAGTCGCCAACTCCTATTGATGGAAATTTTGTCGACGAAGATCTTCGTAATGATGCTTACAAGATTCCTGATTGCACCCAAGAGAAATCTAAAGTTTCTTCTTCAAAATCTTTTCCTCCAAAGATTGTAATCACAACAGATTTCTGCTATGGCGAAATTATTCAACCAAAATTAAACTTCAGATGAATTTTCCTGTAGTTTTTCATACTATGCTCTTTGCATCTTTATTGGGCCAATAACAAAACAGTCATACTTTTTGAAACTGTTTTACAAAACAGTCATACTTTTTGAAACCTTTTACAAATCAGTCATCTGTCATCCGAGTTAACAATTTAGCAAAAAATAGTGAATATTTCTTCCTAACTTACCCTTCTAGTTAACTGAACCCCCTATGAGTTTACTCAACCCTGAACCCTGAAATGATAACCCTGAACCCTGAAATACTAACTCTGAACCCTGAAATACTAACCCTGAACCCTGAACTGAACCCTGAAACCCTGCATGAACCCTGAACTGAACCCTGAAACCCTGCATGAACCCTGAACTGAACCTTGAAAACCCGAACCCGAACCCCGAACCCGAAACCCTTCACCTGAATCTGGACCCGTCGATCTGCCTGAATCTGAGCCCCCTTCACCGTGTAGCCATCATCTAAAAAAAATAAATAAATAATCCATACATCATTACAGCAGTAATTATAGCAATTAAGCATGAACCACATCATAAACTATTCGGAAACAACCATTATAACCCTAATTCATACACAAATATACATTAAATTCAATCTACAAACAACAATTTTCGAATTAACAGCTTCATATACTAATCACATAGTTAATTAAGGATTAGATTAGGGTTTCAGTAAAAAACACCAAATTTTTAAAACTAGGGTTCCAAAAATTGAAATTAAGTTTAGAAAGATGAAATACGCACCTCTTGATGTCTGTATACATGGTTCTTAAGAGTATCACAACCTTGTATCTCGGTTAATGGCGATTCTTTTCATTCCCTTAAAAAAAATGGTGATTCAGTTAATAAAGAGCTTCTTCTTCTTTGTTGTAGCTAAAGGAGCAAACCCTAAGATGATTTCACTGTGTAACCTTAGCTAGATGATGATCCTCACTGTAAACCTAGAACCCTAAACTGAATCGCCATTTTTTTGGCAGAGAGAAAAAAATAAAAGAAGTTGTGAAAGTGAAGAAGAAGGAGGTAGGGTTTAGTTTTATGCCCTAGGTTTTCCATCAGCCGTTAGATCATCATCGAGATACAAAAAGGTAAGATGTGTCAGTTAACCAGAGGATTTTTGTGTAATATGGCATGTATTCGAGGGCAGTAACGACTTTTGACACGCCGAGTTAACTGACAGCTCACACTTAACGCCCCACTTAACCAAATTGTGACTGTTTTGTAAAACGTTTCAAAAAGTATGACTAATTTGTAAATCGGGTTTAAAAAGTATGACTAATTTGTAATTATCCCAT
>JAJJMA010203003.1:0-12748 GCA_023529015.1 Papaver nudicaule | reverse complement strand
AATCGAGTACATTTAAGACCTTGTGCGTAATGGTTGTTGGAAAATCCCTTTTCTTCCAAAAATGAAACATTCCTAATTCATTACCTCAAACGTGTAATATGGGGAAAAAGAAAGAAAGAAAGGTTCATGATATAGCTTTCCATTCTCCTTACCTGTAGCCTGTAGGACTACTTTTTGTTGTTTGGTGAAGAAAATGCACAAGGAGTTTCATTCAATCTCAAGTAAATTTTATTTTGTTCTGATTCTTATATATATTGCGATAGCGACATCAAGAGTGTACAAAAGATAAGCAGTTGCATGATGCTTGATTTGGTCAGTGGTCATGGGGATTTTCAACTCACCCTTTCTCACTTTCTCTTCTGTGCCCCCAAACTGTGCCTGAAGACAAGCCAACTTGAACGTTCTCATATTATTGTTTTTAATATTCACTTGGTCACCTTCTTGATCTTTAGCGGCGCGGTGGAATTCAAGCATGGTCTTGTCTGCACTTCAACCAAGACATTTTTCGGCCAATTTTTGAGGCTCTTCCCAACTCATTTCATAAAACGTAGCATTGATGTTTAACCCATGAACTTTAAGTCCGAGTACATCCATTAGATCATCAGCAGTGAAGCCCAACTCACCAAGCGGGAGGTGAAATGTCCAGGTTTCGGGATAAAATCTCTCAACAAGAGTGGAGGATGTCATCATATCATACTCTTCTTGTGTGTAACTCCAGGCCATAAACCAGAATTTTGTGCGATGAATTTGATCTCATCAAGCTCCTCATCCAATTTCCACTCAGCGGCACTTTGGTGTCTCAATAGTCGAACCGCATCCATATGATCTGACAACATCATCAGATTAAGTAATCCCAAAACATGACTAACGAGAAGACAACACCGAAAACTCAAAAGGTTTAGAGAAATACCTGAGTGTGATACATGACGCCATCCCACCCAAGAGGTTGTGTAGCCAAATATCACTTGTCCTCCATCACGCGGAAGACCGGCAAGAGCGGAGCCTTCTGAAACAACAGTCAACTTATTATCGGGAGAAATATGAGCATGTAAATATCGTTTTTTTTAGCAACCATCTTTCTATTCGACAACCTTCTTCTTCCCTTTCCTTATATGTTCTTTAGTATCTTGTTCTTATTCATATTCTCTATTTTCGTCTTCATCATCACCATCATCTTCATCATCACTATCTTTTTCATAGCCCCTCTGTATCTCTGCCTCGGATCGTTCACGGATTCTAAACGGAGGTAAAGTTGAATTCCTTTTATTTGTCGCCAAGGATTTGGTACCGCCACCTCGAGGAACGGGGTTGAGTAAAAAAAAAACCTGGAGTTACTTCTATAGTTCTATGGTCCTTTTCTTTTTGGCTTGAACTGCGGGGTTTTCTCCCTCTTCCTCATATATAGCTTTCTGGCTTCTACTTTCATGTCTAAGAGTGTATCATCCAATAAAATTTGGATAAAAAGCAAACTAAAGTTCAAAAACAGAGAAAGGTTTGGGTTATAAATATCTGTTAAGTTCAAGCCGAACTATTCGATATGAAAAGTTTTGCGAAGTACATGGATCGGCTAATTAAAGAGAGTTGATTAAAATTTGAGCCGATCCCGGTTCGGCTCATTCGATGTAAAACAATTTGCGCCAATCCTACTAATCCCTCTTATGGCTAACAAAGTATATGGATCGGGTCAAAAGATTTAATTAAAATTTGAACCGATCCAGGTTCAGCTCATTCGATGTAAAACAATTTGAAACGACCCTACTAATCCCTCTAATGGCTAACAAAGTAGAAGGATCGGCTCAAAAAAGTTGATTTTTTTTTTGCCGAACTGTTCTTCATTGCAACTGTTCATATTTGAGGTAACGAGAGAAAAAAAATACTAATTTTTTTTTTTTATTCTAACCCATTTTAACAATCAAACTCACAAATATTAGAAGGGGTTTGTGTGGAATACCTTCTAAGTCGCATTAGTGGTCGTTGTTCTTGCAAATCCTATCTGGTGCGTTGATTTCGGCTTCTTGTCCTCCTTCTTCCTTTTCGGTTTCTCCTATATTCCTAGATGATTAACTACCCGCAGTTGCAACATGAGGATCATCAAGCCTAATTCTAGGAGGATTCTCCACACGTTTAGGATTCGTCATTTAATTGATGAAGATTTTTTATGGATTCAACTATCAATCGAAAAAAATGGAAAAAATGAATAAAAGGGAGGTTCGGTGGGCGGAGGAAGAGCGGAAGAAGAATGAGGAGAAGTGAAATGTTATGGTTTTGATTAGTTTTAGGTATAAGTTATAGTAATTACTTGAAGGCAATTTAGTAAATTCAATTATGGAGGTGAAAAATGGAAAAGGGATAAAAACGTAAAATGACTCTCTGATTATGCCTTGCCAAGAGGCGATTGCCTATGAGTTATTTCTTATTAGCTCTCGGGTGGAGAGAATAATATCATAGTGCAATGCTAAATAACCCACCAACTCGTAAAACCACCAATTTACTTCATGTCGACATCACTTCGAATTCCTCGGCATCAGAACTAAATTTCTCACTGGTACCATGGTGGAGAATTAACAGAGATTGTAGGGGGATAAAACCGTCGAGACACGTGTCAGGATCAGGAAGCATATTAGGATAACAACTGAAGAAGCAAAACATGGAGTAGAACCCGAGAGGATCTCGTACATCAGTGAGTTGTCGTAATCGAATATTTGGAAAGATGCGAGCATAGTGGGAAATAGTCTGGAAGACCTCGAAGAAGGAAAGCTCGACACTAGAAAACTCGTAACCTCTGGTTGATGATCTCGAAGACAGGACATCAAGATAACAATGACATCGAAGACATTTCGAAGACCACCGACTTACTCGACAACCTCTGACACCACGATTATGTACTTTGTCTTATTAGCTGTAATCCACTCGTAGTTCGACCTATAAAAGGCGAGTTCGGGCTCACTTATAAGGGTTTGATTTTTTGATAAGTCCGGGAACGTTTGAGTGGGATTAGGTTAGTATCAATCTCCTCAGGTCTTTAAGCACAACATCCATGTAGTGATAATCAGAGAAAAACCTTCTTTAATAAATGCTTTGATCTTCATCCTGTCTTCGAATATACATATATTTAGTTTGTCTCGATATTGTTCTTATTTGTCTCGATATCATGCTTTACATTTAAGTATCTCTCTGAATTGGTGAATGTATGTGGTAATCTAAAGGTTGTTGGTTATAATGTCTCTAAGCAGATTTTATACCAACACAGTTTGGCGCTAGAAACAGGGACTGATTAAAACAACTTAGGTTTGCCTGTGTTTTTGGTGGTTTTCAAATTTTTCAGAATTTTTTTTCTTAGGGTTTTCAAGGTTTTCTTTCATTTCTCCATTCTCTTCTTATTATAAGCTCCACCATCTTAAGTATCTAAAGATCTTGAGCTTTAGTATAATTAAGAATTTCGAGCAAATCATCATAATGATAGATTGATGTTTTTCAAGGAATCTAAGCTTTGAAACACAAAGATCTAATCAAAATCAAAAAGTTTCTTCCAACAAAGATTTTACAAAAAGATGAACAAAAGAATTCAAACAAAACCTTGAGAAAATGGTTTTTCGATTCGGAATCCGTTACTATTATAATTTCCAGAAAATACCCTTAAAATCCTATATATGATTCATGTTACTAAAATTAGTCAGGGGATATTTTAGGGTATTTCCCTATTAAGTTTATATCAGGCAAGTAGTTCTGTAAATTTTTAGATCCAATAGCATCTCTTCCGAGAAAGTTAGAAAGAATGGATTTCTTAGAACCTCCATATTTGTAAGGTAGATCTGGATAAATCAAAATGGTCAGAGAGAATAGTCACAAAATATATTTTAGACCAGAAACCTAATTGGATCGTACGTAAAAAAAAAAACCTATGGCAGAGTTAGTTACAACAAAACACCATACATGTCTGACCCTTAGAGCACAAATAACAGCTGTGGACCTCACTTGTCGGCTACATCTTGCAAGGTCGCTTTCAAAAATATTGGACGTCGAAGTAATGCATCGAGATGGAATCACAAAATATAGCTACACTACACCCTGTCTATTACAACTCAATGGTACATTCGAGAAAAAACATCATCTCACGAAGCAACGTCACTAGAAAGAATACACAAAAGAGACAAAGATGGAAAAGAGATAATGTTAGTTGAGGAAGCGAGGAAATTTGAGCCCTGGCAGTTAAAACCGATATTTTTCTCAGTTAAAGATATTCCCGAAGACGGTTCGAGCAACACTCCTTTGGTAATAACTACAATCGTAAACAGAGAATCATTACCAAAAATATTGGTTGATCCAGGAAGCTCCGTCGATGTTCTCTTCGGAGTAGCTTACAGGAAATTCTTCAAAGATACCCCACTGGTATCTGACTACACAATCTATGGATTCAATGGCAGAGCTTCGAAGCCGAAAGGAGACGTATCTTTACCAATCTATGTAGGTTCGATGACATTGCAAACCACATTCTGTGTTCTGGATATTTAGTCACCATACAACGTTATATTGGGACGACCATGGTTGCACAGACTCTCGGGGGTGGCTTCGACATTACATCAAAAACTCAGGTTCCTAACTCCTTTGGGCATAGGTGAAATCAGGGGCGACACCATGGAGTCACAAACCTGTCATGAGATGGACATCGAGCAGAGGAGGTATGCGAGGCGTAATCGAAGGGAACGTCGAAGACAGCAGAAGGTGGAGGTGATAGAAAAGGAAATTAACCAAGTAATCGAGGGAGACAACGAGGCAATCACAAAATAAGCTCCGAAGGACCCCAGCCCAATGAACGAAGGAACATCGAATTTCACGCCAACGTAGCCTACAACAGACGTAAACATTGGAACTATCGAGGAGCCAAAGATCGTGAAAATCGGAACGTTAATGGGAGAAGCACAACGGGTGGAGTTGGAGAACTTGCTAAAAGAATATGCAAACGTATTTGCTTGGAGGACGAGCGAGATGCCAGGAATCGACCCAAGTTTAGCATGTCATCATTTGGACATCAACCCCTCGGTACGGCCATTCAAGCAAAGACCAAGGAAACTCGCAGACATATATCAGGAGGCATTGGAATCCGAACTCAATAAGATAATTGCAACATGAATTATCAAGAAAATCCAATATGCAGATTGGATCTCGAATATGGTTATAGTTCAGAAGAAAAACAAAGGAGTACGAATCTGCATCGATTTCAGCAACTTGAATAAAGCATATCCTAAGGACCCGCACCCACTCCCAAGCATAGATCAGATGGTGGATGCTACAACAGACCATGAATTGCTAAGTTTCATGGACGGCTACTCTGGATACATTCAAATCCCTCTAGCAGAAGAAGATCGAAAACACACGGCATTCATAAAACCAACGGGCTATTCTGTTACACTCGAATGTCGTTCGGTTTAAAGAACGCCGGTGTCACGTACCAGAACGCTATGGAGAATATCTTTTGTCCTTGGTTGAAGAAGACTGTCGAAACTTACGTAGATGATATGCTAGTGAAAAGTAAGAAAGTAGCAACTCATGTGGAAGATTTACGAGAGATACTGGAGAAGATGTGTCTAATCAATATGAAAATCAATCCCGCAAAGTTATATTTGGAGTTACCTCGGGAAAGTTCTTAGGTTAAATCGTTACGAAAACTGGTATCGAAGCAGACCCATTAAAGGTACAAGCAATAAGAGATATGGCCTCGCCAACAACGATAAAAGACGTACAAGTACTAAATGGGAGGATAGCAGCCCTGAGAAGATTTATTGCTCGATCCTCGAATCGATGTAAGAATTTCTTCAGCATTCTGAAAAATGAGGAAAAGTTCATATGGACAGATGAGAGGGAAGCTTCATTTCAGGGAATCAAAAATTAATTAGCAAGCTTATCAGCCCTACAGCGACCAGAGAAGGATGAAGACTTAAGGATCTACATTGACGCCATTAGTGCAGTACTCGTAACCACCAGAGAAGATGAAAAACCGGTATATTCCATCAGCAGGACACTCTTTTCAGCGGAGAAAAACTACACTAAGTTAGAACTCATACTAGCATTGGTGGTGGCAACTCAAAAACTTCGAACATACTTCCAGGCTCATCGAATCATCGTACTAACTAAAATACCAATCGAATCAGCTCTTAAAAATATTCAGGCAGCTGGAAGAATCGTAAAGTGGAACGCTCAGATAGGCCAATACGATGTGGTATACGAAATTCACATGGCACGAAAATCACAAGTTATAGCTGACTTTCTAGCCGAATTTCCTGTCGAAGAAAAAGACGAAGAAGAACCAATGCTAGGCATCGAGGAAGATAAACCATTAGACCTTTTAGAGCAATGTCACCCTCGACGTTGGGAAGTATTTATCGATGGATCAGTAAACAGAGACGGTCGTAGAGTTGGAATAGTCTTCACTTTGCCAGAAGGAAAACGAACAATATATGCACTTCGATTGGAATTCGAAGCTACGAATAACGAGACAAAATACGAAGCAATGATTCACACTTTAAAACTTATGATAGAAATGGAAATCCAAGAGGCAAGGATAACAACATATTCTCAGCTCGTAGTCAGACAACTCGATGGCAGTTACCAGTCAAATGACTCATTATCAAAATATAAGAAATTGGCAAGGAGATTAATGGCAAAATTCCACATCTAAAAATACGACACATATACATGAAGGATAACAGGCATGCAGACGCTCTGGCATTTATTGCCTCAAAAGTGACAGACTCAAGCATCATCTCTATCGAGATTGGAAGAATGCAGAAATCATCTATCAAGGACGCAAGAGAGGAGCACGTAATGGCAATACAAGACGAAGTCGAAGATTTGAGGGTACCAATAAGAAAGTATTTAAAAACCAAGGAATTACCAAGTAACCCACTCGAAGCTCAGAAAATAATCAGCAGGTCAGCAAACTACAGAATCCTTGACGGAGTCTTATATCAGCAGTCATACTTGGGTCCACTACTAAGATGTGTCCATCAAATAGATGGTGTCGCACTAATGACAGAACTACACAGCGGTGAAGCAGGAACTCATAGTGGAGAAAGAGCTCTAACTCAGAGAACCAAATCTCAGGGGTATTTTTGGCCCTACATGCACGCTGATGCAAAGGACATATCTCGAAGATGTGACCCTTGCCAAAGATTCGCCAAAAGGATCCATGCACTAGCAACAAATTTAAACTCGGTATTAAGCCCATGGCCCTTCGCTAAGTGGGGGGTCGATATTGTGGACCCTTCATTCCAGGAACAAGACAACGGAAATACATTATCGTGCCAACTGATTACTTCTCGAAATGGATCGAAGCCAAAGCACTGAAAAATCACACAGGTCGAGATGTTTTCACTTTCTTTTGGGAAAATATATTTTGTCGATTCGGAGTCCCTGCTGAGATAGTCTCGGATAACGCAAAAGAATTATTAAGTGATGATGTTAGAGAATTGCTAAACCAATACAATGTAAGACTGGGAACTTCAACTCCGATATATCCACAAAGCAATGGCCAAGCAGAGGCCACCAACAAAACAGTTGGGGATAATCTGAAGAAAAGGGTCTTACCTCACAAAAAACAATGGTGTGAATACCTGCACAATGTACTATGGGCATTTCGAACATCCAGAAGGGAAGCAACAGGGATGACTCAATTCCACCTTACAGATGGAACAGAGCCAGTACTCCCCACTGAAATTATGTTACCAACGGATAAATACAAGTCATGGGAGAAAAACCTCACAGCCGATTTAATATATGCAAATCTAGATGATCTCGACGAGGCTAGAGAAGACGCCCTGCATCACATAATTAACAACCAGCAAGGATTAGCTCGAGGATACAACAAAAAGGTCATCGAGAGGGAATTCCAGCCGGGCGAGTTAGTACTACGAGAAATCCCACCCTACCAAAAAGGGAATGCAAGAATGATAGTGGGACTCGGAAAGGGGCGTACAAGTTGATAGATGAAGGCGGAGTGGGACTCGGAAACGCATGGAATGCGAAATATATACGAAAATATTATTCGTAAAAATAATGTACTTCGATGTCATACTTCGAATAAAGAATATTTAACACTTCGATATACTTTATCTCAAATCAAACTCCAGATCCTATTTGATTAGGCAAAAGTCTTACCTGATTAGGCACATCTCCTAAGGCCTCGATGGCATATAAACGAATGGGCCATGATGCCATATCTCCCCTAGTGCCCTGACGCAATGAAATTAAAGGCCTTGACGCCAAGGCCCTTATGCCAATTATTATAAAAGTCCTCGAGCAGTAGGCACAGAGCTGAGGTACATGTAGCCGTAAGGGCCCTACGAGCTACATGACACAGTCCTCTACCCACAAGATACCCCGTTAGCGGTGGGTAGTTTGCATCGAAGCAACATAAGCTAGAGACATTTGGACCCACTACCATATGACCATGAGGACCTTTCTTTTGAGGCGCCGAGGGGATGATAAATGGGATTGACATCTGCCTTTAGGTCAGATGGAACCCCGAGGCAGCTAATTAGCTTACATTCACGGGAATGGCAAGTGAGTTCGCAGCCGAGGGACCTCCTCTGAAAAATCAAATATAGCTTCGAGGAGGGGCAAGCGAGAACAGAAGAGTCGAACTCCAGGCCGCGATAGGAGAACAGTACCATGTCTAAGCTTCAGCCTTGACCGGCACCCACCCATCGTGCTACTTTATTATCGAGACCCAGAATAGCAGCTACCCACCATAAGATTCCTACTTTACTTAGGCTAAACGGGTTTTCAGGACACCACCATGTCCTCTCGGAAGATACTTAGTATCTTCGACACCCACCTAACGTACTGAGGCAAAACGGGTACCTATGGTCTCGATAGCCAGTGTTTGCTTTAAACCAGGCAGGTAGCTCAAAGCCTTTGGGAAGGGTGATCCGTAAGCCCCCACTAGCTCGGTTCACTGCCTCCCACATCGAAGTAAGCCCTATAGTTGCACTCTAAGTAACCTTAGGAGCTTAGAATCTGCAAGGTAAACTTCGTGCCTGATCACGAGTTACCAGGCAAGCAATATATCAAAGAAAAACACGAAGGGATCATTCCATTAAGTAAGTTACGAAAGAGAGCAAAAGCATATGCTCGATGATACATAGTTTACAACACAAAGCAAAATAAACAACTAACAAACAACATCGAAAGCTTCAACAATACAATTCGAAACACAGAAAAGGATAAGGAAAATTACAAAGATAGCAGAAGGAATGTAACATCTTCTATGCAGTATCTTCAGCAATCTCCTCAACATGGGCATCACTAGTTTCAGGAACATCTTCGACATCATTTGCGACGGTTTCATCCTCAGGTTCAGTACCTTTACCAACACCATCACCACCAGTTTCAGCGGAATTGTTCAAAAAATCTTCCTTCAGCCCTTCGGCTTGAACCCTTTCATTTTGATTCTCCTTTTCCTTATCCTCGAATGTACCACTTCCTTCCTTCGGCTTCTTTCCCCCTGTCATATGCACATCCGCCACTTCTTCCTCTTCACCCGGCTTTTTGCCCCCTGATTCTTCCACCACCTTTTCCCCCCATCTCCATTCTCTTCTTCACTCACTTATTCCTCGGATTCTTCGTCGGTAACCCTCTCCTCTATCATCTTCGCCACTATAACTTGAACCTCATCAGTAGAATCAGTCCCTTATCAGACTCCAATTTAGCATCAGGTTCATTTACCCCATTGGGATAATACGGTGGCTTCATCCCAAAACTCCTAAAAAGTTCACGAGTGTGGCTACGACTAAACATAGTTGTTCTCTCTGATTCTTTGCCCATGTGTCGATTCAACGAAGCAATCTGCCCTTTAAGAAAATCGATCTCTTCGTCCTTATCCTTCAAAGTAGCATCACGATTCTTCTCCAATAAAGCAAACTCTTTCTCTTTATTCTTCAGCTGTAGTTCCAGCTTCGAAACCAGTTCCGCTTGAGTTTTTAAGTTTGCAGAATAAGTATCTCGTTCACCAGCAACAACATCGAGTTTCTTTCCCAACTCGACCACATTTCCTGTTTACGAACAACAAAACATCATCTCTACCAACAAGCAAGACAAGATCAAAAAAACTGTTAACTCAGCACTATTTTACCCCTGCTCTTCGCAAGATCATCTGAAAGATCATCCTTCTCATGACGTAGGTTCAACAACTCTCCGTCGAGACGAGCAATCTCCTTTCCTTGTGATCTGGACAAATTCAACAGATAGATGCCATGGTGATAAGACTGCAAAAAACAACAACACGCTATTAGCAACCACAGATGAAAGAAACGACTTCAACGATCAAAGAAACGTATTTACCCCTTCGAGGAAAGCCAGTTGTTTGGTCCATTCCGAGTC
Source organism: Papaver nudicaule (assembly GCA_023529015.1). NCBI lineage: Eukaryota > Viridiplantae > Streptophyta > Magnoliopsida > Ranunculales > Papaveraceae > Papaver > Papaver nudicaule. Next base: position 2,371 of record JAJJMA010203003.1, on the reverse strand, counting down.
TAGGGTCTTGCTATTCCAAACTCCAGAAAAAGCTTGTGAAACAAAGGTAGCAAGAGAAGAATAAAGTTGACGCTTCGAAGGATCCTTGGCATAAGCCTTCAGGTGGTCAGCAATATCCAGGGCAAAAGGACTAGATCGAGAGCACTGCTCCATGAACTTCTGAATTTCTTCCTCGGAGTGGGATCTGTAGGAAAAGCTTGTAGGCACAGATGGACCACCAGAGGAAGGTAGGGATTGTCGTAGTTCGGAAGCATCAATTCGCTAACAATTCGTTCCATACACATCTAAATTCATGCCAGAGTGGAGAAGACCCGATTCAAATTTGGCGGCGGAGGCAGCTGAGACACCAATGGTAGCAGAGGCAGTAGCCTTCTTTGTTGCATCACCGTCATTTCGAGAAGACTTCAGCAACGGATTCTTCGAGGGTTGTTCGATGGGAGAACTTCTTTTATCTTTCTTCGGTTGATGGAGGGAATTGTACACATCCTCATCATCATCCGTTTCTTTGTCTACCTCGATAGAAACATTCGAGGGGTCCTCTACCTTTTTAACGGCATCCCTCGTAGAGTATCTCTTCGAAACAACTGCCTTAGCACTACTCTCTTTCCCCATGCCCCCTTTCACAACTTTCTTGCGTTCGGGATCTCCAATACAAAACTCCATCAACCCCTGACCACCCGTAATCACTTCGCCCTGCTCAAAAGCAGTCAATTCGTCAGGAAACAAACAAAGGAAGGTATTCATACCCATAGCATAGTTGAGGCAGGTTGTGTTTGTTACCTGACCACTTTCCCCCTTTCCAGCATTGGCTTGTTTTGCTTCCTTTTTCTTTTCTTCGGCTCTTCACCACGCTCCTGGTTATGTACTCTCTTCAGTCTCTCTTATTCCTTCTAAAAAAGAACATGGCATAAGAAAATAATTCCAGAAAAACAAGGAAGCTAAAGGTAAAGGTAGCATACCTTCACTTTGTAAGCGGCAATTTTATCTTGAGATTCCTTCTGTTCCTTCTCAGAGAAATGCATCTTATAATACTCAACAACTGGGAAAAAATGACCGCTCTCGAAGCCTGTTCGTTCAATCCTTTTTTCTTCATCAACATAGCCGTAAATAATATGACCCTCGATAAGTACAGGCTTCGTAAACCACACATCATCATTAGAGTGACGAAGAAGCTTATTCGTAGTGAACTTGGTGGGATCTATGTCATGAAGGACATGTTCCACGTTCAGCACCTTTCCGAACCTCACCCCCTAGGGAGCAGCCTCTTTTAGCAAGATTTTTTCAACGTTGTATTGTTTGAAGAAATTATTAGCAGTCCAAAATTCAGGAGGATTCGAATCCTCCGGAAATTCTTCGTAATAATTCAATCTACCTTCCGAGCGAGCCACCCACTCACTAATCAGTCGAATGGAATTACCAGTTAACTGCATCACGCCGCGAGAAGGGACGATTCGAGAATAAATCTTGTAAAACAAGGGATTTCGGGGATTATACAAAGGACTGGGAAAACCAGCGCCCAGTTGCTCACCGGTAACTATAATCCGTCTATCGCTACAACCATGTTTAAGAACAAGCTCGGGGGACAAAGAAATTTTTTTATCAAACTCAGTACAAGGGAAAAGATCCATGTTAAATCCAAGAAGCTTAGCCCTAAGCTTGGGATCCACCCTCTTCATGGGAGAAACCTTTCCTACAGGAACGACGTTCTTCTTGGGAGTCTGAATACAACAGCATAAATCAAAGGGGAAATCAATACAGATTAAGAATTAAAAAACAGTTACAGAAGAAGCAGATCTAAGAAGTTTACCATGATTTAAAATACAGTGAAAGAAAAGGAGGTGTTACAAGGAAAAACTTGAAAACACTTGAGAATTCTGCAGGTGAGAAAAATTTCAAAGAGAAGTAAAGTTGTAAAGAAGGAAAAAGACGGGTTTAAATAGAATAAACTCGAGACTGGCGTAGCACGTTAGAAGGTGGAAAGGGCGGCGGTTTCGAAAACATTCAAAGCTACGTGTGTCGGTCAGGGAATTAAAGACTGTACACGTGTCGAGGAATATGGAACACCAGAAGTTTCCTTCTTCGAACAAGGAAATAGGCAAACTGTAGGGAGATAAAACCGTCGAGACACGTGTCAAGATCAGGAAGCAGAAGTAGGATAACAAGTGAAGAATTGCGAAGCATGGAGTAGAACCCGAGAGGATCTCGTACATCAGTGAGTTGTCGTAATCGAATATTTGGAAAGATGCGCGCATAGTGGGAAATAGCCTGGAAGACCTCGAAGAAAGAAAGCTCGACACCAGAAAACTCGTAACCTCTGGCTGATGATCTCGAAGACAGGACATCGAGATAACAACGACATCGAAGATATTTC
>JAJJMA010202994.1:403-27431 GCA_023529015.1 Papaver nudicaule | reverse complement strand
CGCGACACGAATGATTTCTTTATCAAGCACCGCCTTCATACATTGGTGATAAGTAGAGGGGACGACTTTGTTGTCGTGGATCCAGGGGCGCCCCAATATCATGTGGTAATCAGGCTCTTTCTCGATGACATGAAACTTCACCCTCGATTGGATGGGTCCCACCTTGAGATCCAAGTTGACATACCCGTAGGTATTAGTCATGTTTGCTTCAAAATCTTTCATTACAACAGGATGATGTACGATTTGATTTTTAAGAACCCTAGCGGTGCGCAGAGTCTTCAGAGTTATGATGTCGGCGGCAGCTCCAGTATCAATTAAGGCTCTTTTGAACTCCACATTTTTGACGTGCGCCGTGACGTACAGAGCTCGATTATGTCCATCTTCGGCCATTATATCTTCCTCAGTAAAGGTAATATCTTTCACCATGAGCTCAGATGCGAGAGACATCTCTGAAAGTTCTAGTGAGGGCGGAGTTAAATCCGCGTTGAAAGCAATGCGGTTGAGAGCAGCAAACGTGTCTACCCTTTGTCCTCTCGAGAAGTGTAATAATTCGCATAAATTCTCTATTAAGAAACTAGCCTCTTGACTTACTGGTTTTTCGTAGGTGGTGAAACTCTAGATGTGTCGAGGTGGGTTGGCAGCCTTATTGTGCAGGCCTTCAGTCCTCAGTCCCCTGTTAACAGAGTTATCTCCAACATCAGTGTATTTCCCGGCTATTGTATAGAGTTGTTGGAAAGTGCGGGGTCGGAATCTCCCCATTGATTCTTGATGACGTAGCTCCATCTCTCCTATGCAAATCTCCACCAATTGTGACTCGTTCATCTCCCTATTATGATAATCCAAAGCCTTGGCTCTGAACCTTTGCACGAAATCTTCTGGATCCTCATCTTCTTCCTGATAAGTTTTTACCAGATCTGAAAGAGTAACTTGGTTAGGAATGGGAACATCAGTTGCGGAGGCAGTATTGATGGTGGCCCTCACACCATGAGGCATGGCAGGCGTGATAACAAGTGGCAAAGACGAAGTAAGGCCCAAACCAAGAGATCGGGCAACGGTAGGAGTGAAAGGAGGAGATGAATTGGGTCCCACTAGAGAGGGGACGACATCAGGAGTGACAGAAGTCACGGTTTTGATGGTGAGACCAGCAGTGGCGTCTCTGATATAAAGGTTGGTTGTCCCTGCAGCACAAGATAGGGACATGTTGGAACATGATAGGGATGAGGTGGACCCCTGTTGGACGCTCTTGAGAGGTGAGGATGAGTGAGGCGTAGTGGAACCCATCACAGAGGATGGGACGCCTATGGGTGAAGAGGATAAGGTTGGCCCCACCTGGGTTGAGGCAGACACAAATTTAGGGTTTCTGGTTGGGATAGAGCTCACGGTTTGGGTGGTGGGACCAGCAGATGTGATGGCGCCACTAACTTGGGTATTTGTGACCCCACTTGCAACAGATGAAATCGTGGGGTCACTAGAGATATTTGGAGAATTTGTGTTCCCTGAACTCTGCCTCCTAGTTTCAACCATATCTTCTTAAAACCGAGATAATGACCTCCCACTGTGGTCGCCAAATGTTTTAGGTGTAAAACAATAAAGAGAATCTGAGGGGTAAAGTGTGAAGTGTGATGATGTAATAAAAAGTTGTAATAGTATTCGAGAGGTCAAGATCGAACAAGACTCGCCTAAACCAAGAAATGGCCGTTCGAGTATTGCTTCATTTACAAGAAGAGGATATAGGGTTGGTTTAGGGAGGGAAGCAGAGAAAGATGAGATCAGAGAATTGCTATAATTTCTGTGATGTTGATGATTAAATTGCTAAATAAGAATGGATATTCAGTTCTCACTAGATATTGAATGCTGAATGAGAAGAGTTAATCAATTATCAATAAGACAGATTGATTATACTTGCACTGAATTAAACTGTTTGTTCTGTTGAACTTGAACTGTTGTTCCAAACTGGTCGAGTGACCTATTTATAGTAATAGCAATCCTAACTGATCTCGTAAGAAGTGGAAGAGTGGGAGTGAGGAGTGAGTGGGGTCAGTTGTTAAGAGTCTTGCACCTAATAATAGGGAAGACTAACAACCCACTACCTTATCCCATCTTTCCAGCAACGTTCACACGACTTAGTGTCTTTCCCGTTGAGTGATTGAGCCGTTGCAATCACACGTGCCGTAGACCGCCAAACCGAAACCCTAAAAAATATCCCCCCATGTAACTAATCTTGATTCTCGTAAGATTTGTTAAATATTTTTTAAGTCAAAGATGACTAGGTGCAAGTCGTACCAATTACTGGTAAACTCAGGACTTTGCGATAAGATAGAGATTTAAGCGATAAGCTTGAATATCTCTTTGAGATTTGGTCTAAGGATTGAGCCGGGCAATCGCCGTTTAGACCAATGAGATAAGTCTAAGGGTTGAGCTAGCAACCACTATTTAGACTAATAGGATAAGTCTAAGGATTGAGCTATGCAATCGCCAATTAGACTGAGAGGATTTCAGCAACTCTCTGTGGCAATAGTCAAGTGAATACGACTTTCGATTTGCCATAAATATGAGAAATTCGCTTGTGGCATGTAATGCACCAATTCTCTGAGTAATGAAGACATATGGATGTCCAAAATAATATAAGTCATAGCCATGAGCCATGATTAAGAATTATAGCACTGATTTATAGAAGCAAGTCCATAATCAGGAAAAACAGACGAATGATGCTATCACAGCGTAGCCATCATCAAGAATGCATAAGCATTGCCAATCCAAGACCTAAAGATAGGCCACAATAATAATAATAAGCCATATTGCATAGCATAATAATCCTATTAGGAAGTTATGCATAGGACATAAAAGAATAAGTCATAACATTACGTTATTTCCAGATTCCTGTACAGCTTGCACGACGTCTATTCATAAAATCGCCCAGGCCAGCCTATATTCGGTAAAATCCTGAAATTTTAGTATGTTATAGAGGACTCACAGAGGAAAAACTTTCGTGAAGGAAGCGCCCCCTAGTTGTTCAAGGATTGGGCTGTAAAAATCGTTCATTGAAGAAATATGTGAGTTGCCATATTTCCGAACTTGATTAGGAAATTAGAGTATTATGGACTCAATAAAAATCCATAATCCTCTAGGATTTGGATCAGTGGGACCCATAAATAGAGGGGAGGCTAGAAAAGATATACTCTAGCTCCAAGGGAGCAAAGATAGCCGTGAGAGAGAAGACGGCCATGGACCTCCATGAGTACAAGCGAGGGAAAGCCATAAGGCCTCCACAAATTAGGCGAGGGAAAGCCATAAGGCCCCCTTAAATTAGGCTAAGCATGGCCATAAGGCCTCCAATGTTTGGCCAAGGCATGACCTTGGACCTCCAAGAGTTTGGCCAAGGGACGACATGGACATCCAAAGACTTTGGCCAAGGAATGGCCGTGGACACCCAAAGAATTAGCCAAGGCATGGCCGTGGGCATCCAAAGGCCAAGGCAAGCCAATAGTCGTGGATATCCAAAGTTAGGGCAAGCTAATGGCGTGGATATCCAAAGGCTAAGGAAAGGATGACCGTGGGCATCCAAAATCAGGCCAAAGTAATGGCGTGGGTACCCAAAATCAGGCCAAGGAGGTGGCGTGGGCACCCAAGTGCCAAGGCAAGCTAAAGGTCGTGGATACCCAAGGTTAAGGCAAGCTAATGGCATGGGTATCCAAAGCTAAGGCAGGGATTGGACGTGGGCCTCCAAGCATGGAGGGAAGGGACGGCGTGAGTATTAGATAAGGGAATTGCCGTGGGATAAGGATTAGGCTTAGGGATTGCGTGGACACCCAAAATCAGGCCAAGGCGTGGCCGTGAGTGTCCAAAGGTTATTGCAAGGAGTGGTCGTGGGCCTCCAGGGGTTAGGCGAGCTAAAAGATGTGGATACCCAAATTTAGGCCAAGGAAGTGGCGTGGGCATCCAAAGCTAGGCCAAGGAGATGGTCGTGGATGCCCAAAGCTTGACCAATGCAATGGCGTGGGCATCCAAGCTTGGCCTAGGAGATGGCCGTGGATACCCACAATCAGGCCAAGGAATGGCCGTGTATATCAAGTGCTTGTGGCGTGAATTGCCTAGGGTTTGGCTCGAGCATGAGCTAGGCTAATGCGCATGTGTAGGTATTTTTACGTATAGGCTAGGGATATGGACCATGCTACTAGGCTAGGGTCGTGAGATATCAAAATACAGCTAATGGTAATTAAATATCTTATCCCTATTATAAAATAAATTCATACCTTATCTCGAGCTATTCCAGGGCGCCAGAAATTGATGCGAAATTACTCCTGTGACCTCCTCGCCAAAAACCACCATCAACATTAAGTCCTCTGCACAGCATGGAACCGTGAGTGTTCCAGGGTGAGCATAGAGTTGATGGACCAGCCGCATGCGCATAGAAGCCTTATCCACGAACCTGGAGTCCAAACAGGGCCTAAAGACGAACCCCACTCAAGCAACATCCAGAGAGTCCTGATCAAACCAAAAATCTCCCAAAACCGTGCGTGATATATCTCTGGGATAAACACCAGTTAATGCCTTTAACGGGTGGAAACTTGTCAGTCCACTTGTAGATGCATCTGAGTCAACTCCTCTTATGTAGGCAACAGTTACTTCTTGAGTTTGAATTCTCAAAACCCTAAAATTCAAAATTACTCCGCGCCTATAAATATATGCACCCAACAACGCCCTGGATTATACTTTCTCCATAAATTTTCTGATTTTCTTATATCATGTCGAGCAACAGTAGCAGTGATATTCCTTTGAGCCAATTCATCAAGCGTAAGGCTTGGATTCCCAACTCTGTAAGTAATTCTTCACTTGTGCTTCCTCATATTTTAGAAATCCATTAACTATAAGTTAATTGTAGAACGGAGAGGAAGGAGATAGATGTACCAGCAATCCACGAAGCAAGATGCCAAAGACAAGCAACTCTTCACCAGTAAATCCCCTTCTTTATCCAGCTCATTTATTAGACACGAAGATATCTTCTTACTCTTTATTCTTTGCAGATTCGTAAAAAAAGTGCTCACGCTCCCCCAAGGAAGATGACTGAGACTCCTCACTCTCCTACTTACAGTCCTGCTTCGGTGATAGACCTTGAAGATCACGTCCCTCCCGGAAATAACATTAGGGGGGGTCTTATTTTCGATCCTGAGATGCGATCCTTATCCCAAGAATACAAATCTGTTGGGGGTTTCTTAGTTCGGAAGAAATATGTTTCCCTGTATACGAAAATATGGAGGAAGTACGGCCACATAGCTACTACCCAAGTCTTGGGTAAGGACTGCTCAATAGTCTTGGTGTCCATGATCGCGTTGTTGATGCCGATGATAGCAGAAATGGAACAAGGATCATTGCACAAGGTTACCTTGTCTACCATTATAAAATGGGAACGTTTGCTTTCTTCCGCCGAAAATGTTAAGTTCAGGGTTGGATGGCTTCAGGCGCGACTTGAAAAGATAAAAATGGACCGGTTGTCTTTTCAAGCAGATGGCCCTGATCCCGAGATCATCGATGAAGATGAAAAAACCATTGATGAGGAAACTGAGAAGGTTAATCAAATGGTGGAAAGCCTGAAAACCCTGGAACATGAGATTTCCGCAGAACTGAAGGCTAAAGAGGAAGCGAGAGAAAGGGAATTGAAGACCCTTAAAGAGAAAATTGCAGAAGAAACTGCGAAAGTGGGAGAGGCTATCCAAAATTTATCGGCTAAAACCGCGGCGTTTCAGGAAAAGATGGAAAGCTTGTATCAGAAAGATTATATACTCTTGGAAGGCTTATTCTGAAGAAAGAGATTTATGTTTTTTTTTTTGAATTGAATTGAATAAATAGTATTTTCTGAATGAAAAGTTTTATAAAGATCATAATTGTTAAGTGCAAATGAGGCTTGCACTAACTTGGAAGGAATCACAAAGTTTTTACAAAGAAGTAGTCAGAAATTCATACGTAATAAGGTTTGAGCCATTTTCCATTGATTACCGTACCTTCGGGTTTTCCATCCAAGGTAGCGATTTTGTAGTAGCCACTAAGCGCCGCTTTAGTCACCACATATGGCCCATCCCAATTAGCTGAGAATTTTGGAGCTGACTGATGCGTGTCGAATCCGCACAAAATTAATACTCTTACTTCACTAAATATAAATTAAGCACAGTAGCAAGAATAAGTTCGTTCCACAAAGAGAGGTATGGTTTATCAGTTGTATTTGAAAACTTATGAGTAACCAAAGGGGGGGGATGTTTGTTGTTTTAAAACTAAAAGTAAAATAAAATAAAAGCAAGTAAATAAGACGCAAAGAATGATTGAAAGTAATCAAGAGTGGAGAATATTGGTTAAGGGTTCATCTTAAATTGCTTAACATGCATATGAATAATATATGGAGTGTCGACTAGTTCTATCATCATCAAAAGCCCTAGAATACATCATCGCGAAAATATTCCGAAATTTCCTAATGTCATCACACACCATAATGATGAATGTGTGAATACTACGTAGAGAATAACTCGACACCATGAGTAATCGAGTTCAACTCTCTAAGAGCATTAATATCTGTGAAATAGACTAATCAATGCAATGAACTACCAGGAGCAGTTCATTCAACAAAGGTTGTATCCTACATATGACTCTCGAAGCTATCACCACCTCAATAATCATATTGTGCTACTTATGAATAGGTTCTTCAACTATTCCGTATCTCCAAACCTAATTCTAGCAATAGATAATAACATAACCTAATTCAATTGGCTATTTGAATCAAAAGATGTTCTATCTTAGTGTAATACATCAATCATACACTCATACATAAAGTAGAATAAAATCGACAACGAATATGAATAAGTTTATCTCCATAATTAAGCAAATAGCATGTCTTGCAATTAAAAGACTACATCCTCAACCAATAAAAAGAAATTTAGCTACTCATGTTGTTCTTGAAAGTAAAAGAAAACATAAATAAAGTGCTAGAAATCATAAAAACCCGTTATCCCGACGCTCCAATCTTTCTCCCAAAGCTCCACCTCGAAATCCGTGCCAAACCCTAGCTTTCTCCTGCCTCGGGAAGCGTGCAGGAGTTTTTCTCCCCAAACTCGTCTGTAAACAGTAACCCGGCGTGAACAGTCCTTTTATACCTTTCACGTCCAAACATCAGTTTCCAAAACCTAACTCTAAATCCGAAGCCCAGCAGAATACTTAATCACCATCTGAGCCCAACTAACCAAACTTCGACTGGGCCAAACCAACGTCAAGCCCATCTGCCTCACAAACCACTCGTGCCAGTTGCACGCTTCCCATCTGGTTGCACGTGTGCGATTCACACGTCCATCTTCTTCACCCCGTCTTCTTCCCCTCACACGTACAGAGAACACGTTCCCATCTTCTTCGTCTTCTGACGGCAACAGTCACAAATTATCCACGCCGGTGACTCAAGTTCTTCAGATTCCCACAAACGAAACCCAGGAAACCTTCTCATTCAAATCAAGCAACAACCCAAGACCCAAATCCTCTGAATTCTTCCATCTCAACCAGCAGCAGCGTCACCGACGGTAAGCCATTAATGGCGAGTGCCATTCTTCCTTCTCGTGCTGTCATTTCCCAGTGAAGTTGTTGTAATAAACTCCTCAAAGCGCTCATGCAACCCTGTACAGGTTGTAACATCGATCCCCCTGATGAAACTCCTGATTCCAATTAAGTTCTGTTCCCGGCTTCTGGTTTCGTCGGCGATGAGAAATTAGAATTAGGCCATGTTTTCCATTTGGGCCTTACTTTTGAGTGCCCCTTATCATCTGAAGGTGGTTGTATATAACCGACCAGCCCCCTTTCATACTGTATGCCCTAAAGTCAGTTCTGCCGAGGCCTCCAATAACTCATGTTTGCGACACTTTTGAGCTTGTATCCTTCTCGTGTTCAAAACCACCAACTTCATATGACTCCAAGTTGTGGATTGAGTCGTTTTTGCTTCATTTTATTAAATATGATTTCAAAATACCTGCAAAATAGAAAACGGTTAAAATAAACAATGTATGAGGATTTAGTCGACTAAAGTGTATCAATTAGGTACTCTTGAATAGGTGTTTTGCACACCTATCACTGACATATCTTGCTGAATATGCTTGGCAGTCTTTAATACCAAGTCCCCAACTTGGAAGACTCTTGGGTTTACCGCCTTATCATATGCTATAGAAATCCTTCTTCTATAAGCTTCCATGTAAGCTTCTGCTTTCGTACGCCTATCTTCAACAGTATCCAATTCCGCAAACCTAGAACCAGAAATGTCGGTGTATACCCCGCTAGCCATGGCAATGCGTGCAGAGGGGACTTTGATTTCAGCTGGAAGAATGGCATCAGTACCATATACCAGAGAGTATGGAGAAGCTCCTGTAGAACTCCTTGGAGAAATTCTGTATGCCCATAATGCCATGGGGAGTTTTTCATGCCAAGACCGCTGGTTATCATGAACGGTTCGACTCAGAATCCGGATCAACGTCTTGTTAGTACTTTCAGCTTGCCCATTCCCTTTAGGATAATAAGGTGTAGAACAAATATGTTGAATACCATATTCTTGAAGTAATTCTCCTACAGCTTGATTGACAAAAGGCGAACCATTATCTGTTATGATGTGCTTAGGAACTCCAAACCTACAGATGATATGCTCCTTGATAAACTGAGCTATATTGACACCCTTGGTTTTCTTAAGAGGAATCGCCTCCACCCACTTCGTGAAGTATTCAGTAGCGGTTATAATGTGCTCATGCTGTAAAGAAGATGCGGGATTGATCTTTCCAATAAGATCAAGTCCCCAGCTATAAAACGGCCAAGGACTGCTGATGGATTGCAGAGGAAGACACGGAGAGTGTATAACGTTATTATGAACCTGACACTGATGGCACCTTCGAACAAACATGGCACCATCGTCTTCCATAGTAGGCCAATAATATTTTTCATGGACTTATAAAAATAATTTCTTCTTACCTTGGTGTTCGCCCTCATGCATCTCCTTGAGTATAATACTCGTCTCCGGATCTGCCAAACAACGTAATAAATCTCTACCAAAGCTTTTGCGGTACAAAATTCCTTCGTGAAAGACGAACCTTGCTGCCCGTCTTTTCAATCTTTCCGCATCTTTCCTCTCAGCAGGTAGGATATGTTCCCGAAGATATCGGATGTAAGGTTCACGCCAATCCTCGACGGGCTGTACCATCAAGGCTTCAGAATGGTGCACAACAGATTGGCACTTACTGCAAGAGCCCTGTATTTCTCTAGATTGAGTTTCCATGGTGGGCCAGTAGTATCCCAACCGTTGGAGTCGTCTGTATAAAGTGACCACTAGACTTTGTCCGCATATTTCCTCATGGACGTGATGAAGTCGTTGTTGGGCTTCGATATCTCCAAGACATCTGGACAAAGATCCATCTGAATTCCTATGATAAAGAATCCCGTGTAATAAGAAAAAGTTCTTCAAGTCTTTGAGACGAACTTTCCTCTCTGGTGATGATCGAGTGAGTTCATCAATGACAGGTGTCCTCCAATCATGTACTGCTGGCTCGCTAGTCTATGCTAACCAAGTCGATAAAGCGTACGCTTATGCACGGTGAGAGTCGTTTCTGTACCTTCAAACTGTAACTTTGAAGCCAATGTTGCTAGACAATCAGCATGTATGTTGTTAGTTCGACCGGTATGAATGATAATGACTTTAGAGAAACGAGTTAATAGTCTCTGTGCTTCAGCGCGAAAAGGAGCTAGAGTGACCTCCTTTAATGAGTAAACACCATTCATTTGTTTCACCAGTAATTTGGAATCACCCCGGATCTCCAGATTGGTCGCTCCTGCTTGTTCAACCAATGATAATCCAATCAGGAAGGCTTCGTATTCCGCTGAATTGTTGGTACATCGGAAGTCTAATTTGAACGAGTGTGAGAATACCTCGTCGGCAGGAGAAACCAATACTATTCAGCTCCTCCAGTGTTGTTACTTGGCGTAGCGGAGCCATCGAAGTATAATAACCAAGTATCCTCCTTGACCAAGGATATTTCCGGGAATTCCCCAGGCACATCTTCATGCAAGGCGGTGGTGTCTTCTCCAGGGAAGGCCGCAAGAAGATCTGCGACAGCTTGGCCTTTGATTGCCTTCGGAGCCACACAAGCGATATCAAACTCTGACATCTGTAGTAGCCAACGGGCTGGCCTTCCGAGCAGAGCTGGTTTGGACAAGAGGAATCTTATGGGGTCTGCTTTTGTGATTAGCACGACCCTGTTGGATAAGAGATAATGTCTGAACTTCTGGATCGCGAAGACTAAGGATAGACATGCCTTCTCTACCTTCGGGTAGCGGAGTTCGGCATTCTTCAGAGTACGACTAATGTAATATACTGGATATTCAACATTATCGTCACCTTCTTGCGCGAGGAGTGCTCCAATAGCAGTGTCGCTTGACGCCGTATAAAGAAGTAAAGGACGTCCCTGCACTGGTGCTTTCATCACTGCTGGTGATAGTAACAATTGTTGGATCTTCCTAAATGCCTCCTCTTGGACGGGGGACCATATGAAATCTGCTCCTTTCTTTAGTAGAGGAATGAACGAGACCACGAATTGTGCTAAGCCGGGAATGAACCTCCGTATGTAAGAGACCTTCCCCATGAAGCTTTTGAGTTCTTTTACCGTCTTTGGTGGCGGCATTGTGGTGATTGCTTGCGTTTTGGTAGGGTCTACCTTGATTCCTTCTTCAGTTACTTGAAAGCCTAAGAATTTACCTGAAGAAACTCCAAACGCGCATTTCAGAGGGTTCATCCTCAACTTGTACTCTCTACATCTGTCAAATACCTGTCTCAGCACGTCTAGGTGGGATGCTCGTGTTTTTGATTTGACCACGACATCGTCCACGTAATCTTCAATTTGTTTATGCATCATATCATGGAATATTGCTGTCATGGCCCGCTGGTAAGTGGCACCTGCATTCTTGAGTCCAAAGGGCATCACAGCATAATGAAAATTCCCAATTGGAGTTCGAAAAGCAGTCTTACTTGCATCTGAATCGTACATCTTGATTTGATTGTATCCACTATAACCATCCATGAATGAGAACATGGCATGACCGCAGGTAGCATCCACCAGCATGTCGATGTTGGGTAGCGGAAAATCATCCTTGGGACAGCATTTGTTCAGATCCCTAAAGTCTACACAACACCTGATTTGACCATTTTTCTTCTTGACTGGTACCACATTGGCTAGCCAAGTAGGATGATGAATGGGTTTGATGAACCCTGCAAAGAGTAACTTTTGAATCTCGACCTTGATTTGTTCTTCTATCTCATGTCGAAAGTGGTGTGGTTGTTGCTTCACCGTCTTCGAGCCGGGTAACATGTGAAGATGATGTGTCACCAATTTCCTCGTAGGTCCAAGCAAAAACATCTTGGTACTCTTTGAGAAGATTAACCAGAGCTCCACGCTCCTCTGCTGATAAGGATGAACTGACAGAGATAGGCCTAGGAACCTCGTCCGTCCCTATGTTGACGGTTTCAAGAGCATCAGTGGTGGAGTCGGATCCATCCTGTAGTTGTGGCGGAGCTTCCTGAATTTCTTCCTCCGAGGATCCTTCATTCTGATAACATTCTTCGATGCGGGGAGGTTTTCCGCCACCCTCCCCTGTTAATTGCTAACATTTCCGTCGCGAGTAGATAGTTCTACCCTCGGCATCATATTGAGTAGTGAAATTATAACTTCTTTTGGAATAAGATGATTCATGAGATATAATCGAACCATACCTAGGAAGTCCTGATGAAGTAGGTATGCCTTCCGCGTTTTCCTCGATTGACGTGTATGATAGTGGCTTCTCGTCTTTGATGGAGGCCCACGCAGGTAGAGGAATACTATAGACTTTGTTAGGCGGTTCTGGCGCAGTTTCTTTTGGTTCGAAGAATTCTGCTTCATATATTGGCGAATATGGAGATGCTGACGCCGCGACACGAATGATTTCTTTATCAAGCACCGCCTTCATACATTGGTGATAAGTAGAGGGGACGACTTTGTTGTCGTGGATCCAGGGGCGCCCCAATATCATGTGGTAATCAGGCTCTTTCTCGATGACATGAAACTTCACCCTCGATTGGATGGGTCCCACCTTGAGATCCAAGTTGACATACCCGTAGGTATTAGTCATGTTTGCTTCAAAATCTTTCATTACAACAGGATGATGTACGATTTGATTTTTAAGAACCCTAGCGGTGCGCAGAGTCTTCAGAGTTATGATGTCGGCGGCAGCTCCAGTATCAATTAAGGCTCTTTTGAACTCCACATTTTTGACGTGCGCCGTGACGTACAGAGCTCGATTATGTCCATCTTCGGCCATTATATCTTCCTCAGTAAAGGTAATATCTTTCACCATGAGCTCAGATGCGAGAGACATCTCTGAAAGTTCTAGTGAGGGCGGAGTTAAATCCGCGTTGAAAGCAATGCGGTTGAGAGCAGCAAACGTGTCTACCCTTTGTCCTCTCGAGAAGTGTAATAATTCGCATAAATTCTCTATTAAGAAACTAGCCTCTTGACTTACTGGTTTTTCGTAGGTGGTGAAACTCTAGATGTGTCGAGGTGGGTTGGCAGCCTTATTGTGCAGGCCTTCAGTCCTCAGTCCCCTGTTAACAGAGTTATCTCCAACATCAGTGTATTTCCCGGCTATTGTATAGAGTTGTTGGAAAGTGCGGGGTCGGAATCTCCCCATTGATTCTTGATGACGTAGCTCCATCTCTCCTATGCAAATCTCCACCAATTGTGACTCGTTCATCTCCCTATTATGATAATCCAAAGCCTTGGCTCTGAACCTTTGCACGAAATCTTCTGGATCCTCATCTTCTTCCTGATAAGTTTTTACCAGATCTGAAAGAGTAACTTGGTTAGGAATGGGAACATCAGTTGCGGAGGCAGTATTGATGGTGGCCCTCACACCATGAGGCATGGCAGGCGTGATAACAAGTGGCAAAGACGAAGTAAGGCCCAAACCAAGAGATCGGGCAACGGTAGGAGTGAAAGGAGGAGATGAATTGGGTCCCACTAGAGAGGGGACGACATCAGGAGTGACAGAAGTCACGGTTTTGATGGTGAGACCAGCAGTGGCGTCTCTGATATAAAGGTTGGTTGTCCCTGCAGCACAAGATAGGGACATGTTGGAACATGATAGGGATGAGGTGGACCCCTGTTGGACGCTCTTGAGAGGTGAGGATGAGTGAGGCGTAGTGGAACCCATCACAGAGGATGGGACGCCTATGGGTGAAGAGGATAAGGTTGGCCCCACCTGGGTTGAGGCAGACACAAATTTAGGGTTTCTGGTTGGGATAGAGCTCACGGTTTGGGTGGTGGGACCAGCAGATGTGATGGCGCCACTAACTTGGGTATTTGTGACCCCACTTGCAACAGATGAAATCGTGGGGTCACTAGAGATATTTGGAGAATTTGTGTTCCCTGAACTCTGCCTCCTAGTTTCAACCATATCTTCTTAAAACCGAGATAATGACCTCCCACTGTGGTCGCCAAATGTTTTAGGTGTAAAACAATAAAGAGAATCTGAGGGGTAAAGTGTGAAGTGTGATGATGTAATAAAAAGTTGTAATAGTATTCGAGAGGTCAAGATCGAACAAGACTCGCCTAAACCAAGAAATGGCCGTTCGAGTATTGCTTCATTTACAAGAAGAGGATATAGGGTTGGTTTAGGGAGGGAAGCAGAGAAAGATGAGATCAGAGAATTGCTATAATTTCTGTGATGTTGATGATTAAATTGCTAAATAAGAATGGATATTCAGTTCTCACTAGATATTGAATGCTGAATGAGAAGAGTTAATCAATTATCAATAAGACAGATTGATTATACTTGCACTGAATTAAACTGTTTGTTCTGTTGAACTTGAACTGTTGTTCCAAACTGGTCGAGTGACCTATTTATAGTAATAGCAATCCTAACTGATCTCGTAAGAAGTGGAAGAGTGGGAGTGAGGAGTGAGTGGGGTCAGTTGTTAAGAGTCTTGCACCTAATAATAGGGAAGACTAACAACCCACTACCTTATCCCATCTTTCCAGCAACGTTCACACGACTTAGTGTCTTTCCCGTTGAGTGATTGAGCCGTTGCAATCACACGTGCCGTAGACCGCCAAACCAAAACCCTAAAGAATATCCCCCCATGTAACTAATCTTGATTCTCGTAAGATTTGTTAAATATTTGTTAAGTCAAAGAGGACTAGGTGCAAGTCGTACCAATTACTGGTAAACTCAAGACTTTGCGATAAGATAGAGATTTAAGCGATAAACTTGAATATCTCTTTGAGATTTGGTCTAAGGATTGAGCCGGGCAATCGCCGTTTAGACCAATGAGATAAGTCTAAGGGTTGAGCTAGTAACCGCCATTTAGACTAATAGGATAAGTCTAAGGAATGAGCTATGCAATCGCCAATTAGACTGAGAGGATTTCAGCAACTCTCTGTGGCAATAGTCAAGTGAATACGACTTTCGATTTGCCATAAATATGAGAAATTGGCTTGTGGCATGTAATGCACCAATTATCTGAGTAATGAAGACATATGGATGTCCAAAATAATATAAGTCATAGCCATGAGCCATGATTAAGAATTATAGCACTGATTTATAGAAGCAAGTCCATAATCAGGAAAAACAGACGAATGATGCTATCACAGCGTAGCCATCATCAAGAATGCATATGCATTGCCAATCCAAGACCTAAAGATAGGCCACAATGATAATAATAAGACATATTTCATAGCATAATAATCCTATTAGGAAGTTAGGCATAGGACATAAAAGAATAAGTCATAACATTACGTTATTTCCAGATTCCTGTACAGCTTGCACGACGTCTATTCATAAAATCTCCCAGGCCAGCCTATATTCGGTAAAATCCCGAAATTTTAGTATGTTATAGAGGACTCACAGAGGAAAAACTTTCGTGAAGGAAGCGCCCCCCTAATTGTTCACGGATTGGGCTGTAAAAATCGTCCATTGAAGAAATACGTGAGCTGCCATATTTCCGAACTTGATTAGGAAATTAGAGTATTATGGACTCAATAAAATCCATAATCCTCTAGGATTTGGATCAGTGGGACCCATAAATAGAGGGGAGGCTAGGAAAAGATATACTCTAGCTCCAAGGGAGCAAAGATAGCCGTGAGAGAGAAGACGACCATGGACCTCCATGAGTACAAGCGAGGGAAAGCCATAAGGCCTCCACAAATTAGGTGAGGGAAAGCCGTAAGGCCCCCATAAATTAGGCTAAGCATGGTCATAAGGCCTCCAATGTTTGTCCAAGGCATGACCTTGGACCTCCAAGAGTTTGGCCAAGGGACGACATGGACATCCAAAGACTTTGGCCAAGGAATGGCCGTGGACACCCAAAGAATTAGCCAAGGCATGGCCGTGGGCATCCAAAGGCCAAGGTAAGCCAATAGTCATGGATATCCAAAGTTAGGGCAAGCTAATGGCGTGGATATCCAAAGGCTAAGGCAAGGATGACCGTGGGCATCCAAAATCATGCCAAAGTAATGGCGTGGGTACCCAAAATCGGGCCAAGGAGGTGGCGTGGGCACCCAAGTGCCAAGGCAAGCTAAAGGTCGTGGATACCCAAGGTTAAGGCAAGCTAATGGCATGGGTATCCAAAGCTAAGGCAGGGATTGGCCGTGGGCCTCCAAGCATGGAGGGAAGGGACGGCGTGAGTATAAGATAAGGGAATTGTCGTGGGATAAGGATTAGGCTTAGAGATTGCGTGGACACCCAAAATCAGGCCAAGGCGTGGCCGTGAGTGTCCAAAGGTTAGTGCAAGGAGTGGTCGTGGGCCTCCAGGGGTTAGGCGAGCTAAAAGATGTGGATACCCAAATCTAGGCCAAGGAAGTGGTGTGGGCATCCAAAGCTAGGCCAAGCCAATGGCGTGGGCATCCAAAGCTAGGCGAAGCCAATGGCGTGGGCATCCAAAGCTAGGCCAAGGAGATGGCCGTGGATGCCCAAAGCTTGGCCAACGCAATGGCGTGGGCATCCAAGCTTGGCCAAGGAGATGGCCGTAGATACGCACAATCAGGCCAAGGAATGGCCGTGTATATCCAAGTGCTTGTGGCGTGAATTGCCTAGGGTTTGGCTCGAGCATGAGCTAGGCTAATGCGCATGCGTAGGTATTTTTACGTATAGGCTAGGGATATGGACCATGCTACTAGGCTAGGGTCGTGAGATATCAAAATACAGCAAATGGTAATTAAATATCTTATCCCTATTATAAAATAAATTCATACCTTATCTCGAGCTATTCCAGGACGCCAGAAATTGATGCGAAATTACTCCTGTGACCTCCTCGCCAAAAACCACCATCAACAGTAGGCAATGGCATGTGTTCCAGTTGTGTGAGGAACAATGGTGGTGATAATGGAGATACCAACATGTTTTTTGATAAAAGGTCACAGCTAAGATGTGTTCACTGTGCTACATTGATACTGCAAATGGCAAGGAAACAGAAGTTTGGAAGAACACAAGCCATGCTTGTTGATATGCTTACTCCTTGTGTCGTAGTTCTTAATAGATCAGTTTTCATTCATACTTATGATTGGAAATGGGTGTATGAGCTTCCTGTCAAAGTTGGGTACCACTCAGATTCATTGTTAGAGTATTTGATTGTATGTGAATGGGCTAAGGAGAATGGGAATTCTGATGCTTGTAAGGTGTCTGACTGGATGCTGCAGCAAGTGGTTGAAATTAAGAAGGCTTATGAGGTGTTAGAGAGAATGCTCATTCTGAGGAGAAAGGAATCTTCTATCTTGCAGCTGAACCATTGGTCGGTGAATGAGGTTTTGGTTCTTCATTTTAAGCTAGTCGGTGTCTGTTTTCACCAAATCCATCGAGCTTATATGTTGGCAAAGGAATTTTCTACTCAAGTGACTAAAGTCTGGGGTTCATATGGGAGTTTTGTTAGACTTCAATCATGCTCTCTTGAGGTGCTTCTCACAAGTATTAGGTGCTGCTTCAGATTTTTATAATTAAGTTTCTCCTCGTACAGTTCAGTACCAACATCTGAAGCATATGGCAGATCTAGAACTCAAAAGAAAGTTTTAAAAACAGCAGTATAAATGGAGTTGTTGTTGCTCTTTAATGAAGACAGTTGGAATCCATGTCACAAGTGTTAAAGAAAACACTGCACTAAGATTACAGGGCTCTTGGAAGCGGGAATTGGCTTCATCTATAGATGCTCAGCTCGAACTTGTAAGGGTGGAATATGATTGGAGAGAAATTCTTCAGACATGAGGGAAATTCTGTACGGCTAGTTGGAGTGTAATTTTTGAAGCTGTTGAAGCTCTGAGAATTTGAATACACAAGTTCATGGAGTCTTCTGTATCTTTTTGTGGTGCTTCTCGAGAAGAGTTTGTATATGCTTTTGAAGGAGTAGCTTTCACTGTTATCGAATTGATATGTAAGGAAAGTAAGAAGCTGCTTCAAAATTCTGCTGTTAAAAGCAATGTACCAGTAAAAAGGAGTACTGAAGTGCTGTCTTGGATGCTCAGCTTCTTAGCCTTTATCATAATATATGTTTATCTACAGCCCAGCTCCATAGCTCAGCTTTGCAGCCCGATACCACAGTACCACACAACTCTATATCCAATTCTTAGTGCAGCTGCAGACAAACCATCGATCTCAGTCATAAGAGTCATATGCTTATTCTCCAGAGTTCTTTTCTCATCTTCCATCCTTGAGGACAAGGATGATTTGGTGGAGTGGGCAGTACAACTATGGGTTATCTACTTATTGATGTCAAGTAGTAACAGTAGTCACACTAAAGGAGGTCATAGGAAAGTGGAATTTAAGAGTGCAAGTTACAAAAGGAATGTGAATGACTCAAGTCTGTCTGGTAGTTGTTACAGCTCAGCAGAAAACATCAGTCGACATGGGTTGGTTGGTTTATGAAGGAAGACAGTCGAATCTCAAGGAAGCTAACTGAGTACAGTAAAACTCTTTTAGTTCCTGGGGATATTCTCACAAGTACACTTGACGCCATCCTGCTAGTAAAAACAGTCCAGATTGTATATTCTTGTCAGCCCTGGTGTCATGGAAAGGAGTGGAGCCAAGATCTCGCAACATTCTTAATTCCTTGTAAAATGATTAAAATCACCAAATTTAGGTGGGGGCAGGAGCTACACCAGTTTATGGCTGATAATCACATGGACAGAACAAGAGCCTTGCGACTTCAGGTTACTGATGTTAAAGAGATTAAGCTGACGGGAAAACTCTGTTCTGAAATGAACAACCTCAAGCATCAGGAAGCCCTTTATATTGAGAGTAGTGGAAGACTGGGGCTACAAGATGTCAGTAAAGAAGATGTTCTCTCAAAAATAGGTAGTCAGACGAAATTTCCTGTGTTAAAAATGGGGGAATACTTGCGATTGCAACTTAGCCAATTGGTTATTTACAGAGGAGCCAGGAAGATTCATGTTCATGGGGAAATATCTTCCATGCTACAAGGTTGTTATACAACAAATGAGAGTGTTATTCTTTTAGTTATCACTCATGGATGTGATGGATCATTAGCCAAACCTGTGGTTGCTAGTGTTTATTATATTAGTCCCTGCCAAGCCATGACGCGTGAAGATAATAGGTTCATTTTACTTGGGAAAATAAACTCAAGAGGCTTGATTTTGTCTGCTGATTGGAAGAAGGAAATCCAACCAAGCATGGTGCTTAATTTATGCATGAGGGAGACCAAATGTGTATGTGCCTAGTTAAAGGCCTTGGTGCTACAGAGTGCAAAGGGGGCGATTCTAGACTTGTTCTGTGTCCAAGGAAAGGCTACATCAATTATAGATTCCATCAGTCCAACCCATAAGAATTTTGGATCATCCATCCTTGAGGTCAAGGATGATTTGAAGGAGTGGGTATTTGTCATGTCCCAATTATGGACTGACCCTTCGGTTAAGGGCTGTCTCTCTGATTATAGACAGTTAGTATTAATTAGTTGCTTTAATCCTGTATTACCGTTAATTCATTGTACGTGTGCGAGCCACACTTTACTTCCCCTTTACTATTTACTTCCAGTCGAGTCCTGTAACTCAATTATCTGAAAATCAATAGAAAACCTTATTCTTCTCACAACCGAAGCTCTTGAGCTTTTCTTCCTTGTTCTCTTGATCCTATTTGTAGTGGAAACACTACATAAAGTTGTTTAGGCTAGATCAATAAGCCATATTCAACATATCGATTTCCATTAACCTTGACTTTAAGTCTAAAGGAAATTACAATCATATTCTTGTTTGATTACTTGGATACTTTTAGGCGTCCTGTTAGAGGCAGGGTAGCGCTAGTCTTCACGAAGGGAAGTGGCAACTCCTAGGCCTGTAAAGGACGTCAGCTAGGGGAATCAAGTACGTAGGCTACTGCGGGAGCCAAGAGACGTAGGAGCACATTGGTAGCTGAATTGCTTGTAGGGTGAATTCAGTCTCGATACAGTCCAGTCCGAAGTCTGAAAGTAGGCTAGCGTCTGTATACCATTCATACTAAGGGTGTTCACATCTGGACGAGGTCCCGGGGTTTTTCTGCTAGGTTTGCAGTTTTCTCGTTAACAAAATTCTGGTGTCTTGCATTACTTTTCCTTTCCGCATTATGTTGTCTCTGATCTATATAATAGAAGTAATTGCAAGTTTGTTGATTCATAACTTTTGAGTGAATCCATCTCTATTGAGATCTACGAGAACTACGTTCTTGTTAGGGTTCGGTTCCTTGAATTATACTCAGGTTGTTGTTTGAATATTGATTTTTGAGATCGTTCAAACAACCATATTCAACTAGGTTCACGAAAACAAAAAGTTGGTGGTATATCTCGGTATCCTCGCTTTTTCAGTTGGTATCAGAGCCGGCAAACACCTTGCAAAGGACGTAATTGTCTGTGTTTGACGCTTTCGTGAACTATGGCCTTACCAGGATTTAATTATAACAAGTGTTTGGGAATTTCCAAAATAACTCCTAATTCTGGAACTTCATCTTCTAAACCAACACTTGAAAATTCGTCAGAGAACCAAGAAGATCTCTCAAGCCTTGTTGAGAAACTTCGCTCTGAACTTAGAAACGTGAGCAATGATTACCTACTGTGTACGGAGGAGCTAAAAGATTCATTGAATCGAGAACGTACACTATCAGAAAAACTTGAAGAAAAGAACATTGAATTCAATACTCTTCTTCATGATTATACTGAATCCAAGGAAATCATATCTTTTCTTGAAGGTTCCATCAACGACTTAAAAACTCGTGAAACAGAACTTTTAACAGAAATTATCAATCTTCAAGAAGTTTGCAAAGAAACCATCTGCAAACTCATGAAAACTCACGATGAATGCTCAACCCTTAAGAAGGAAAATTCTAAACTCAACGGAATTATTACTTCTGAGGAATCTCTAAGAGTTCCAAACAAAAACTCTGGTAAAGACATCTTTCTGTCTTCCTCTAATAATTCAATTCATGTTACTTCTCCTTCAGTAACTCGAAATAATTATATGAGGCTTCACAATCGACGAAGAAAATTACTTTGCGATCATTGTGGAAGAAGAGGGCATCTATTGTCAGAATGTTCCTTTAGAAGGAATCAAATTGACAAACTTCGAATAACGCTAGCTCATGCTGCAAATGAAGTTTCATGTCTATCCACTCATAATAATGAATTCAAGTCTGAAAAGACAAGATTCATGGGCAACTGGCAGTATCTACCAATTAGGCCTAACACGCCTAGATGGAAAGAAAGAAATATTGGTGGACGTGAACACCGTGCTCCAGGGTGGATTCCAAAAGGAACATTGAAGAATCATCAGATGGATCCCGACTTTCAGGGTTACAGAAATTCATCACAGATTCATGAGACAACAAGGGATCATTCTACTCCTCCAAGGTATGAGCTAACGAATCATTGCTTTAATGAGCATAACTTGCTCATCTCTCTTCAAATTGATTAATTTATATATATCATAAGGGAAGCGTTTATAACGCAATGATCTGGTCTTTTGCTATATAACCTCAATGACAAATAAACAATCATTATTTTAACAAGGAAACAATAATCCATACCTCTTAAATTTGTTGAGCAATGCTCCAAGGAGATGTGTCCACGCTCAATTGGTTATGTGACCAATTGTCCTGATGGTATATGATAAAAATATCATAGTTGTTTCCCTACACCCACTCAAGTGCCTCCTTCTTATAGTGAGACAATACTAAAATATCAAGATAAGGGTGTAATCATGTTCTGTGTGAGTCCAAAATGTAATGACTCGACATGAATGTCAACAACCTTGTGCACAACCTCTAGAAATCCCCCTGCCTCTGGCTCCTAAGGAAAGAGTCGAGAACAGGATCCATGAGATCTTCTAGTTATTTAGTGCAAAGGATTATGCAATGAAAATTTTATCATCATATTGTTGACATAAGTAAACTTAATCGAAATTGATGATTTGTCAAAAAGGGGTAATATAGTAAAATTACTTGATCTTTCCCTTTTTAAAAGCATGTTTGGAAACCGACCTATGAGGATGTATATATATATAATATCTTGTTAATATCTCATGATCACCTGTTAAGATGAATCAAACACCTGGTAAAAATTCTTCTCACAACACCATCATTATTGATGAAGACATGAACGGAACTTGTGAAAATTGCTTAGCTAATTCTCTTGCAATTAAGACTTTGTCTCAAAGATGTAAGAAATCTGAAGAAGAAATTGCAGAATTAAAACTGCTTCTTGCCAACTCTACCCAAGTGCAAACTAGGTTTCAGAACAATCAGAATAGTCTGATCAGAAATCAAGAAAAACTGCTAAACTTGGGATACAAAAACAAAGAATTCGTTAAAGTTGTCAATAACAAGGTTGATGTTATAGCAACTCAACACAATGCTGAAACCCTTAAAAAGATCTTCAACATTGGGTGGGCATTCAATGAAGGAGTTCGTGAAAGGCTTGAAGAAACTCCCTTGAATCAGGTCTGATTCTCTTTTGATTAGCATAGTTAACTCCTTAATAAAAAGCTTTTGTCTTTTCCTTAGGGTTTGGGTAATCACTATGCTAGAAGTAGTCATCTTTTGATTTAAGCATGATTTGCTTGTACTACTTCCATGTTTTCTTTTTCATCAATTAATCGAGGTTATTAAATTAAAATCTTAATTGATGATTACAATGCTTGATCTTAATTGATAATCTTATGAATGTATTGCAAAACCGTGAACTTGCTTTTTTAGCCATACTACCCGTTCGGGTAAAGCAGTTCATGATAGATTATCAAAATCCATGCTTCTGACTCTTATGGCTAAGAGGAGACAATTTTTGATAATAAGGTACCTCGTAAACTACAATGTTGAACACCGCTGGATTAAATGTTGTACCTTTAATTCTTAGTCTTACAACCACTAGGAAGAGGTAACCTAATGTTTTCTCTAAAGGTGATGGTTGACCGAAACTCTCTGAGAAAGTAGGAAGATTAAACCTTGAATTCCTATTTGACCGTAACTGGCTAGGAAGGAAAAACATATCTACAATTTCACTTGTGAAAATTGTACCCAAGAATTTATTCTAAACTCTTGCTTGGGAAGGTAGTCGCGTTGTTCCTTATGGAATGACACATTAATGGGGGAGAGTTCTTTTGAACTTGTGCTTCATGGTAATATCTTTTTGGGGAGAGCGGCTGTGGAATCTAGGAGAGAATTGCATCTTTTTATCTCTCGTTTCAGGTATGTTTACCTTTGTCTACATTGATAACTGCGATTTTATGAGGATTCCTATATTTCCTTTCTTTGTCTATTTTATGACAAAAAGGGGAAGAAATCTTGTAGTAAGGGGGAGTAAATTTTTCTATCTACTACGACAATTGTCTACGGCATTGTCATAGGGGGAGTAAAATCGATGTGTTTATCATGGCATAACAAAAATTAGTGTATTGAGTAAGGGGGAGAACATATCAAATTGTGTAGTATCTTGAAGCATCGATGCAATATGCTTAACAAATTTTACATACTACTCAATTGCATAACAAACTCTTGTTGGACTATGTCCTTCTAGAAACCAAGATGTGTGGTGACTTTGAGTTTGTTATCTCTACCTTGAATCTTCGCTTGAAGGAACACTCTTATCTGAAGACGCTGAAGATTACAAGAAGATCAAGTACATTATGGTTAGGGCTAAAAGATTTTACTTTTTGAATCCATATGTAAGATTGGTTTTTGTCACTAAAAATTGACAAAGGGGGAGATTGTTAGAGCATTGCTCGGTTGAACCCACTGATGTTGCTATCTCAAGTCAGTTGTCAAGTTTATGAGACAAAAACACAATCCTTGATATAAGTTTACTCTACAACCTCGGACTAGGATAGTTTTAGGTAATCGAGACGAAGACTGATGAAGACGAAGACCGAAGCTTACTACTTGATAAATCATAACGTCCTCGCTGAAGGTTAGAAAGGTATTTCCTTTCCGTATCGTTTTTACCATTTCTATCATACCAATAGTCTATGATGTTGTTTATATGATCCGAAGGTATTCTAGGATTTTCGCCTTTGCATTTGTCACACTTGTGATAATATGTATAGGTAGAGTATGTTGAGTTGTCTCTTGAAATGACCCCAACGGTGAACGCGTTCATGAACGCGTACATGTGTTGCTTTTGGCATTTCAGAGAACAAGCTAAGTCTGTATGAACGCGTACATACAAGTTCAAGAATTCTCCTGAATTCTCCTGAACTTTATAGACTGCTCTATGAACACGTTCATATAAGCCATGCGAAAACTTCCAACTCCATATCTTGAAGTTTTCGGTCTAGGCATGATTAGTTCTCGGACTTGTCGTGACTTGGCCCATGGAATTCAACAGCTTAATCCAAGGGATGTTCAAACTAAATATTTGGACCAGAAGTCGCAAAGCGATGTCCAAACAAGTATTGGACCAGAAGTCGCGAACCTTCAAACAAGGTTGACTCTTCTTTAACTTTTGGCTTAGTCCAAAGTTCTTAGAAGATTGAGAATGGGTATTCAAGCTATGGACTTTCCTAGTTCCGGAATTTGCTTGAGCCCTACTCAAGGTTGCTTAAACTTTAAGCAAAGCCTCCCTTGGTGATCACTATAAATAGATGACCTTCTGCAAGATATAATCTCAATCCTCTACACATCTGTGTATCCTTGCATAAAGGTTGGTCGTCATCTAGAAGTCCTTTTGGACTACGACTATTGAAAGACTTCACTTGAGGATCGTGAAGTACAGGTCGAAAGTAAAATTCCATCGTGTATCTTGGGTCGATTGAATACTTTCAATCTTATCACGATCAAGATTTGATAGAAACTTCGTAAGGTAGATCTTGTATCGTAAACCCTAGAAGTTCCCAAACGCAAATTCACAAACTAGGTTTCATACTAAGTTCGTCTCGCGTTTGGAGGTAAAGTTGTTTAGGCTAGATCAATAAGCCATATTCAACATATCGATTTCCCTTAACCTTGACTTTAAGTCTAAAGGAAATCACAATCGTATTACTTGGATACTTTTAGGCGTCCTGTTAGAGGCAGGGTAGCGCTAGTCTTCATGAAGGGAAGTGGAGCAACTCCGAGGACTGTAAAGGACGTCAGCTTGGGGAATCAAGTACGTAGGCTACTGCGGGAGCCAAGAGATGTAGGATCACATTGGTGGCTAAATTGCTTGTAGGGTGAATTCAGTCTCGATACAGTCCAGTCCGAAATCTGAGAGTAGGCTAGCGTCTGTATATCGTTCATACCGAGGGTGTTCACATCTGGACGAGGTCCCGGGGTTTTTCTGCTAGGTTTGTAGTTTCTTCGTTAACAAAATTCTGGAGTCTTGCATTACTTTTACCTTCCGCATTATATTGTCTCTGATCTATATAATAGAAGTAATTGCAAGTTTGTTGATTCATAACCTTTGAGTGAATCCATCTCAATTGATATCTACGAGAACTACGTTCTTGTTAGGGTTCGGTTCCTTGAACTATACTCAGTCTGTTGTTTGAATATTGATTTGTGAGATCGTTCAAACAACCATAATCAACTAGGTTCGCGAAAACAAAAAGTTGGTGGTATATCTCGGTATCCTCGCTTTTTCAAAGCCTATAATAGCGGTTAAAGCAACTCCAAGGCCAGTAAAGACGTCAACTAGGGGAATCAAGGGCGTATGATCTGTGGGGATCCAAAGACGTAAAGAGTGCGACAGTAGGCAATTCACTTGGGGGGTTGGAGTTGGTCTCTGCTACATCCCAGACCGAAGTCTTATAGTAGGCTAGCGTTTGTAGACAGTTAGTACCGTGGGGTGTTCAATCTGGACGAGGTCCCATGGTTTTTCTACTGGATTGTAGTTTCCTCGTTTAAAAAAATCTCTAGTGTCTTGTGTACTTTACTTTCTGCATTATATCTTTGATTATATAATTAAAGCAAACATTAGTAGTACGTTATTATAACCTGAAGTTGGTTCTCAATCCTTCAAGGGTTCACCAAAACTTGTCTTGCGTCGGGACTGATCACTTGTGATCCTAATTCAGGTTGTCACAGATTTAGATACGAATTTTGAGATCGTCCATATTTTACTATAAGACTCACGAGCCCAAACGAAAAGTTGGTTGTATTTTGGTACCCTTGCTTTTTCAATTGGTATCAGAGCCGATAAACACATAAAATGTGTAATTGTCTATGTCGAGGTTCGCGAATTATGGAACAAAGCATAAGAGCTTGTAACGTACCCCCAAAAATAATAGCGTGACCGGCAAAATTTATTAACTTAGCGCGATATTAAATAATAGATAATATAATAATTATTAATTTACAAGACATTATTTATTTTTCAATTAAATTTAGTAAAAAATAAAAACACTTTGAGCACTGTCTACTTATTAAAGTGTACAATAATATGGTAAAGATAATTCTTATTATATGCATTCAACATTAGTCAACATAATTCATTGTACATGTTACGTTATCAATGTTGCGAAGATTTTGAGTAGTTATAACAAAAACTCTTATAATTTTAAAAAAAGTCCAAGATGAAATTCAAGGTTACATCAAATCCAAAACATGTCGCGTCGCTTAAATGAAGGTCAAAAATTTAAAACAAAGAAAAAATTTGCGTGGACATATAACTTTGGGAACGTAGCTAGAAAAATTAAGGCTAATCTCCCTACCTTGTTAACTTTAGGTTCCTTTTAGCATATATATCTTCCAAGGAAGTGGAATTTTCACCAGGAAACTCTATGTTAACGCTTCGAGCGATTTCGATGAGAGACGGGAATACAACTTTGAAACCGATCAGCATATGGATCGTATTTGCATCATCCAGTTTACACATATTATGCTGGATGAACAATACTCCTATAAATATGCATCATCCAGTTTACACATATTATGTTGGATGAACAATACTCCTATAAATATGCACAATAGAAAGACAAACCAGAAATCAGTAACCCATCGCATCTAACTAATAAATCCCATTGACTAGCTAATGTTTCAAGAAAAAACAGGTCATATTTGAGTTTTTCTTTACCAAATTATCGTAAATGTACTACTAATTTTACGTATATTATAGACTTATCAATCTATATGTCACTTGTGACCTATGTAAGGTTTCAAAATATTATCAATTTATAAATTTAGCGAACTATTAATGTAGCACCTTGGCCCCGACTCGGGACCGGAAGAATTTATTATTTTATCGCGACAATTACTTTATCGAGGATTATTTTATAGGGGTTCTACTGTAATTTTTGTTTTTGTCTTTCTATCCCAGAAAAAAAAAGGTACACGAGTTTTTCATCAAAAATCTTCATCACCCTTCTTCTTCCTTTAAGCTTACACAAAGGTTGCTGTTGTTGTTTGAATACGAAGCTTCAAGTCAAGTAACGAGAAAGAAGTTTCACGAGCTTCTCCTTTAAAGAAGCAAATCAACGATTTGTTTTTTCGAGTTGCTGCATTGTTTGTGTTTGATTTGAAAATCACAACATAAAATTTGAAACAACATCAAGAGAATTGGAGTTGC
>JAJJMA010202966.1:0-15722 GCA_023529015.1 Papaver nudicaule | reverse complement strand
GTACAATCTTTAATAAACACAGATATCTTAACAAACCTGGTTGGTCTACCTCTGTGACGCATCTCCTCAAACCTCTTCCTCATCTCAGCAGCAACCACAATAGTTATCTCTCAAACATAGGAATTAAACACTATTTAGGCAAATACTTGCCCAAATCTTCCAAATGGAACACGAAGGCCAAAAATCAAAACAAAAAATTATAGAATCAAAAGACGAAAGGCCTAATCAAATAATCGAAGCAAAAACCTAAAATCAAAATAACAAAGAAAATGAATTAATTCAATATCAAAAACCCAACAAATCTAGAAAAACGAAAAATTGAAAGATAGGTTAAAACATGAATCAGATCTATGGTCAATTACAATTAGTTTCAAAAAGAACTATTACCCAAACTATTATACAAACAAATTAAAACACATCACCAAAACCCATACAAACAAATATTTTTGAAGAGGCAATAATCAACAAATTTAATAATTCCACTTGAAGAAACATATAGGAATTTCAATAGACCTACTACTCGATATTGTGATTACTCGTGGATAAATATCGGAGCAGGAATAGACTAAGAAAGTCATGGTCGTCGAGTGAAAGAATAGAATTAAGATCAAGGTAGCAAAAAAGGTGAAGGAGAAAGAGTATATAGAGAAGACAGCGGCGGAGGATCATAAATAGGATAAGGGTAGGGTTTTCATTATCCTCGTTACTTATAGAGACTAGTATATTTAGATTATTATTTTAATATGTCAACCAACAAACAACGATTGACTCAATGGTACTGGTCTTCCTTATTTACATTAACGTTGAAGGTTCGAATCCTTTCAACCGTAGTTTTTTACAAAACATTTGCTTATTGGGCCGAGTTCTAAGTATGTTAGGCTTGGCCATGTCCGAGTATCTCAGAAAACTCACTTGCTGACTTGACAGTTTCTTGATATTAGAGATACAAGTGACTGTTGATATATGTCACCGTCACAATATATAAAAACCGTGACACTTTAGTCAAATGTCATGGTTATCGACATCAAACAATGACGGTTCACTGAGAGAACTGTCACCTTTAAGTATCATGTGACAGTTACCTAGTCAAGCTGTCACAGTCTAAAAATCTGAACTGTCACCTTTGTGGATATTTGTACTAGTGAATATGGCACATTTGGAAAGCAAGATGCGACAAATTCTACAAGGGAAACACACAATGCCCAACCACCACCATGAGAAGAGCAATGCAATTCTGGAAAGACAACACCAGGATAATCAATGAGGACAACGGAAGTCTGGCAACTAGTCTAGACATTGAAACACCTCAACAGACATGGAAATCTCCTAATAGAGGGCAACTGAAAATAAATGTGGCTGTTAAGTGGTATGCAGGAACTAATATGCTTGTTTACGCTTTAATCTTACGAAATCATTTGGGTTTATGCAGGCAAGTGAGGATGCAGGGCATTCAGATGCAGAGTAGAGAGGAAGGGGAGGTAATGGCGGTCTTGGCAGCTATCAAATGGGGAGCTGAACAGGAGGAAAACACGGTCTGGATAGAAAGCACGATAAAAGCAACTCATGGCTTACTCACTGGAGCTAGTCAAAGGATGCGTTGGCAAGCCAAATCCCTCTGGGAAAATACTGCACAGCCGCTCTTACAATCCCTGTCCACTTAAAAAACTTTTATTTCCAGTTTAGTTATGAAGGATGCAAATAGGGTTGCAACTGTGTTGACCCAAAAACTCAATGCAGATGCCCCTTTCTTTGTAGAACAATATCCTCCTAGTTTTATTTTCGATGCTATCTCTCATGATGCGACGGAAAACTATCTTGTTGCTGAACAAATCCTTACCTTCGTCTCTACAAGCTCTGCCATTATTGAGATCATCATCTCAATATATCTGTACCAGACGAGCCAACAACCCAAATATTATCACTGCTACATCATAACTCTCTCCTACAGAGAATCACAAAACTGATCAGGAATTCAATTCACATAGCCAGTGAATAATAATGGTTGACGAAGAAACACGCCGAAAAACAACCCCATTGCATTCATGTACCGTGTCTTCTCCTACGTAGTATGCACTTCATTAAGCCACACCACCATCCCTTCGTAGTGTTGTACCTTCATTCTTCTAAGCTCTTGAAGTGTCCAAACGATACCTTGTTCCTTACAAAGGGTCTTCTCCAAACAGGAACGTATCTCTAACACCATAGACCAACCTGTTTCTGCAACGGTCTTACACTTCAACTAACTCTGATGACTTCATGTGGTGTACCACCAATCAACTCTTCGACAGAACATCATCAACAAGAATAAAGATCACAAACTAAACCAGCTTCTCCATCGGAAACAGTACGAGAGAAACCCTAGACATTGTTCCCTAAATGACACAATGTCAAACTCAACACACACAAATAAACCCTTCTTAGTCATATGCCCAAGGTGCATATATCAAGAACCAGTGTTGACAAAATTGTTTCTCATAACTATAAGAAACCATAGCTCCACCAATACTAATATCACATCTCATCAACGATCCATGTCCTACTTCAAATGAATTCAAACTCTTCACAACTGTGGAACGTATCCAACCCTGGCCAGCGGTCAATACTCCAAAACAAATCTCTTAGAAGATACCAAATCCTTATTGCAAAACAACTAAGGTAGAACGAGTATAAATTCATCTTCACATTCGTCAATCTTCACATTAAAGAAAGAGCAGTAACATGATCCAATTACTGATAACGATTGATAACCAAATTGTTCCCCTTGGTTAGAAACAATATAAGACTTTGACATGCTAATATTTCTTCTTCTTACTTCCACCATTATACAAAACGAAATTTGTATCTCCTCTATGATATTCTTGCCTTATCATTGTGTCTTGCGAAGCAAACACGAACAATTGGAAAGACAAAACGCGAAGGTCTTCCAAAACAAATTCACAAGGAACTCACATGGTACGAAGTATAGAAGAAAATCAACTTACTTGAAACAGGGTTCGTGCTTCAATAAGTACCAATGTCAAATCTCCAACGTAGAGCAACACCAATGTCAATACCATGTAATCTCGACCAGACCGAATGCAGATCACCTGATATAATCTCATTCCTTGACATAAAACTTTACTTTGCTTTGTACCCAAAACGATGGAATCAAATCCTCACATACTTGATAACATCCAACACTGCATCTTCGTATACTAGTGACATCAAATCCTCACATACTTGACGAAACCATACACCTTCGTCTTAAGGTTTTTAGCGAGCCATCATCTTCAAAGTACCTTCGTCTTCGAAGTAGTCTACCAACCAGAAAACCCAAGACTTTCTCTGTTCAACCTTTTCTATCCAGCCTAGAGCTCTGATACCAATTGTTGAGACAATCGGCTCCTTGACTAAGCCAATTGTCTCGGTTCAGAGCTATCTACATGCTAGTTAAACTTGCGGAAACAAACTAGCCAACGAGAAACACTTGATCTCCCGGATTGCTCCATGAACCTTACTATGATCTAGGATAAGAAAAGATAACAAAGAACCACACACAGATGCAAAACGCATACACAAGCAATAAGTAAAGTACTCACGGATTTTAACGTGGTTCAACAATATACACAACGTGTGTATATTGTTTACATCCACCAAACGGCTGCGACTTCTTTCATTATTATAGAACCACCAATGAAGTATTACACATATGATTGACATCCTCAATCCATCGACTCACCTCCATGTGACCGAACATAGTAAGACTCCCACGAACGTTCTACAACTCTAGAATATAGTCTTCGCCCATAAGTATAACTTTCGCTCATACTGAGAGAATGTTTACGGAATTCTCTCATACCGACATGATCTTCTTTGCACACCCTGATATAGAATATTCCGGACGCCTAAAGCTCAACAGCAATAATCTAATCCAGCACCACCAAGATGATCTTCTCCCTTAGACGATGTCTTACCAACATCTCTTCACATTCGAGTCCTCCAGTACGGCATGTCTTCAACACCAACGAGCTCTCCAGAATGTCTCACATAACCACCCCAAGAGGTGGGGATGAATTCCTCAAATCCCACTTGAGAATTCTCTTGGAACTTCATTGTTAATCCCATAGCCTAGACCTCCTTATATAGGAGTCACAAACTTGATTCCCAAGTATTAGCTTCCTAGGATTAGGAAACCCTTCTTAACTAGGAAACTACCCTAAGAATATTCTAGAACATCCTAGAATATCTCCACCGATTAATTAAGGTAATAGAGTTTAATATAACTCAAACTCTAAACCGAATCCAACTAGATTTCCTAATCTAGTATCACCGACCTAATCTCTACACAATTGACAGAACCTCTTCGATTCACAATTTGTATTTGTTTGGTAATTGGTTCACGTACATGAGGAAAACTAAATGTAATAAATTATGAAGTTGAATAAACAGTGAGAATGCACAACATTAAACTAGCCACCACGTTGCCTCTGATAGAAAAAAAAAGTTCTTCAATAAGCCTAAAGAGATTGAGAAAGAGATGGGCATGTTGATTTTTTGAGTTTTTCAAAAGCAGACAATAAATTAACATTTTAAGAGGAAAAATCGTAACGCTATAGCTGATTTTGTTGAATTAAACCACCCACCACTTGCTTCAGCCATGATTTTTAGTATGTAGCAGTTTATAGATGAGGGATCTGCTAATGTTTGTTTTGTATTTAGGGTTAAGATAGTTTCTTAAAAGAGAGAGAGAGAGAGACGAAGGAGGCGCGCAGTTGGGTTTCACTAGCTAGGTGAGAATTTAATCTAGTTATATACAGGAGTAAGGGTTGGTGATCTGCCCGGCATACACATATTTTTGACTGATCGTATTTTGTTTTTGACCAACATATCTGAAGCGTTTAAAGGGTAATTTTATGAATTTGTTTTCAATTTATCTAAATATTTTTAGATAATTCTGACACTAGTTTTAGATAAATTGAATTTGTTTCAATTTATCTAGAGATCAATAGATCGGATGATCGGAAACTAGTTTTAGTTTCTAAATTGCAGGGTAATTTTGAAGAACAAATAGAGATCAATAGATCGGAAAGTTAGCAATAAACTAACATTTGAAACAACATGGATTTTATAAATCATTTGGTGAATTACAAATTTCATCGCCCATATTGTTGTTTAATTATGCGTTTTTTGTCGATTCTGTTTTTGGACACAAGTTACATTGAACTTGATCTTAAACTGGGTTTCCCCCTTTTTAATCTGAGGGAAACAGAACTTAATAATCTGTTCGAAATTGATATTTTAATTTTCGGTAATTGGTTAACATACATAAAATTAAATTAAATGTATTAAACTATGAAGACTAAGAAACCAACCAGCAGACGGATTCAACAAATCTTCAACAAGACCCAGACTGAAGAGAAGGTTATGAGAAGAACGAACTCAGAGCACACCCACATTACAAACCGCAAATAACTAATAATGTATCGAAAACTAGATAAATTCACAGTTTGAGAGTGAAAATCATAACGTTCATTGTTAATTTAGCAGTTGGATATGAGATGGATGCTAACTATTATCCTCTCAAAATCATGGCAGATGATTATTGTCTCCAATTTCTTATGATTCTGCGTCAGTTTCTCTAACTATTACTTCTTTCTTGAAACCTTCTCTTCACCCGTATGTGTTAAGGATTGTAACATTCATATATCAGAAAAACATTTGATGATCTTTGTCCACCACCAAATATTACAACTTTGAAGAAGAAATCATAATGCGAAGATGCTATTTTGTTATTGTTGATGTTGCTATGAAATCGTCTGCCATGCTTTTTGTTGGCGAGATGTTTTGATTTCAAGGTTAGGGTTTGGTTTGTTCGTCTGATTTTTTCTACACAGAGGAAGGCGGCACAAGTGAAAGGCAGTAGCAAGACAGCTTTAATACTTATAAGGGTTACAGATCCGCCCTTTTGATTTAGGATTTACTCATCGTATATCGTTCATTTTTCATTTTCTCAAAAATCCAACGGCTAATCTATATATAGTTGACTAACAGGAATTGTGGACGGGCACATCTATGGGCATTTTCGAGTGTAATTTCAGTTGTTCTGTCAATTAATCTGAGGTCTATGGGCATGATTCCACTTTTCTTTTTTGGTTTGGAAACAATCCGCTGGGTTAAGGAGACCCAAACCCTACAACACTACAAGGGAAAAAACAAAACCAAAAAAGCAAAACAAAAACAAAACAACAAACCTACTCCCTAATATAAGTCTTGAGGTTTCCATCCTCCTCAATAATCTACTTCAAGTCATTACTGAAACCCCTAATATCCACTTCAACAAACTCACTAGGAGCGTGAATACATGCAAGAGAATCAGCAGCACGATTGGTTTCCTTGAAGATGTGCCCAACTCAGAATCTTCTAAATTTCTTTCTTAACTTACAGATTCTTCTCTAGAGATGCAAAACACTCCAGTTTGGAACAGGGTTACTACTCTTTAGCAGGTTATACACAGCCATAGAGTTAGTGTTCAGAGAGATCTTACTCTCATTCTTCAAAATCGCTAACTTCATACCTAATTCACCACCATGCAACTCAAGAGACATCACAGACTGCTTTTCAGAACCACCAATAGCAGCAGCAGTTGGGATCCCTTTGCAGTCTCTAATAATAGCAGAAAACCCTCCAGAATGACCTCTCTTGGACTCATCAATATTAACCATAACCTCATCATGGTTAGGAAATTGCCATCTGCAAATAATTCTCTTCTTTTTCCTCTGCTGACAAAAGACATTCCATCTACCCAAGAAAGCTTTAACAACCTGATTATCAAGATCAGTAAAATTGCTAGCCCCCACTTTTAATCTAACATCATCCACTATCAGAAAACTCACTGTGGCCACATCTCTAGCTTTTTCCCCATGAATCCTCATATTCCTCTCCTTCCATATGTGGTATAAGAAACTATTTAGAGCCAGTTTCTTGATAGAACAAACAGCTCCCACCTCCACAAAATTTTCAGAACACCACTTCAACTCAAGGTTTCATTCAGAGAAGCAAGGTCTAAAAATACACATTTTAAACAAGAGACCCTGCCAAACCATAGAGGAAAAACTGCAGCCACAAAAATAATGATTCTCATCTTCAATGTCATCATTACACAGCAAGCACCTAACATCAGTAATAACCTTCCATTTCAATAATCTGCTTCTTATTTTACGCCTTCTATGCATAGAGAGCCATCCAATGAAAGAGTGTTTGGGGATTAAACCCTTGAACCAAACAAGTTTATGCCATTCCGTTTCAGGCCTAGACATAGCTAACTCATTATAAGTATGTTTCATGGAAAACTCACAAGAACAGCTAGCTGTCCATATCTTTTTTATCCTCCCCTTCTATATCAAACTCCATCTCTCTGAGTTGATCTCTTCATTAAAAACCTCAAGATCAGGGAAGTGTTAGCCATCTTCCTTAAGAAAATCTGAAACATGATGTAACCCAAAATTACTCACAGTATGAATTAATTCTATAGAACCCCATTCACAGAGTCTCCCTTTTGGATGCCAGAAATCAAATAAGAAACTTGTACTCTTTCCATTTCCTAGAATAATCCCAAAAAATTCTTAGCATACTCTCTACATTCTAAGATCCTCCTCCAGCTCCAAGAACATTCTTTAGGTACATCCATAGTTCAGAAATCCCTCTGCTTAACAAGATTCAGGGTCACCCAAGAAGTCCAGATAGTCTACTTGCCAGAGAGTAAGTCCCAAATGTGCCTTAAGTTCGCAACTCTATTAGTACATTCCAAGTCTCTCACACCAAGCCCACATTCTGAGTAAGGGAGACAAACATGTTTCCAACCCACAACATTGAACCTCTTGGCAAGATCAGGGTCATTCCAAAGAAATCTTGTAAAAATAGAGATCAACTCTTTAGTAACTCTCTTAGGAAGCACAAAAAAGGAGAACCTGAAATAAACCATTGTACTAAGGACAACTTTAATCAGTAAATGTCTTCCAAGACTTCATTCTCTTAGTAACTTTAACAATGAGGGGTAAACAATCAATGTAATTAAGTTGAGTGGAAATCAAAGGGACCCCATAACAATTACAAATAGGTAAGGGGAAAAAGGGAACCCCTGCCTCAGACCTCTACTAGCTCCAAAGAAACCAAAAGGAGATTCATTAACCATAATAGAAATTCTGGAGGAAGTAATACACATCCTAACCTATCGCACAAACTCCAAAGGAAGGCCAAATTTTGCAAGCCCAAAAGAACAGCATCCCAACTGACAGTCATAGGACTTTTTTAGATCAATTTTTAAGGCACATCTAGCAGCTCCATTTTGCCTGTGATAATTCCTCACTAACTCATGTGCAAGCATCAAATTATCCTGAATATCCCTTCCAGTAATGAAGGCATACTGATTAAAACCAATAATCCTACTCACCTTCTTCATCCTCATAGCCATGATCTTAGCAATGCATTTATATATGACATTACAACAAGATATAGGCCTGAAATCAGTCACCCCAGATGGGTTATCACACTTGGCAACTAAAGTAATTAAATTACTATTCACCTCCTTCAATAACTTCCCCTTCTTAAAGAAATTTGTGATGGCCTTTACAAAGTCATCCCCTACCACATCCCAAGCAGCCTTGAAAAACATACTAGAAAAGCCATCAGGCCCCCGAGATTTACTAGGATTAATAGAAGATAAAACCAAAATAATTTCATCTGTACTAACAAGGCTCACCATATCCTTAGCATCCTCAGAATCAAGCATACTATCAAATTGAATATTATGTAAGATTCTCCCAGTATCATCTGCATTCAAGGGGTTGTTAAATAAAGATTCATAAAAATCAATTCATTCCCCTGCAATTAATCAATCATCTTTGAGTTTTTCTCCAGACCTAGCCACTAAGGTAAGAATATTATTCCTAGATCTTCTTTCTTTAATAGAATTATGAAAGAATTTTACATTAGAGTCAGCCACTTCCATCCATTTTACTTTAGACTTCTGTTTAGCAAGTGAAGCATCTTTCCTAGCCATAATTGCATAGGCCCTGACTGCTTCTCTTTCATAACCAACAGTAATACTGTAAAAATGGTTGTTTTGTAGCTGAGCTTGGAAATCTAACAATGATCTCTTAGCTACCAAAGTTTGGTCAGAGAGTTTGCCAAACTTCCTCTTCATTAACTCAATCATCTTCTTCTTGACTCTCTTAAGTTTTGTAACTAAAATAACCATAGGATTTCCCCTAACTGGAAAAACCCATTCTCTTCTAACTATATCCATAAATTCAGAATCCTCAGTAAGAAAATTGCAAAATCTGAAAGGTGGAGGCCCATGGAATCTACCCTCAAAGAAAGTAATCACACTAGGACTGTGCTCAGAAATACCAGGTTGGAGAAATTCAGTGTGGAATCTTGAAATTCAGCAACCCAAGTTAACAAAAACTCTATCAATCTTAGTAGAAACTCTATCTCCTCCTTGTTGATTATTACTCCAAGTATAAAAACATTCAGTATAAGAAAGATCAAATAAGTGAGCATCTTGGGTGCATCCCATAAATCTACAAAATCTCAATTTTCAATCTCAGCTTGACTTATCAATCATCTCCGGAATGGAATTAAAATCCCCCAAAAAAATCCAAGGAACCACATTAAATGAAGCAAAACAAGTAATATCAGCCCACATAGACCTTCTTCCGACAACATCATTCACCTGATAAATAAAAGTCACTACACATCTTTTATCTTTTGGAAGTAAAACATCTAGAAAAATAGCTTGAGCAGAACATTTGATGACGGAAGTCCTCAAGCCTGACAATTTCAATTTGAAGAAGTTTCTGCTCAATCAAACATAATAGGAACATCTGGTGATAAACAATTACATAGCGTCTTGGATTGAAGTAACATCTAGTGTTTCTATCAGTTTTGGACGGGGTTTCTAAATTACTTGCTGGCTTGGAGAAAAAAGAAAAAAAACTAGAATAAACCATTAAAGCAAGACTAGTGTAGTGTGCAACTTGCACATTCATCACAAATTAAGGCAATTCAGACATTCAGTTACTGTTGCCATCAACTACTAGCTAAGATAATCTCAAACATTAGCATCCAAAGAAAACAAATTGAGAAGTTTAATTTGGACAACAATTAGGCGAATCTCATTATAAATTGATAATTTTACATTGGATGTTCCCGAACCGTGTGATATTACATATCATTCCTTCATTGGAGAACAAATATCATCGGAGAAATGCAACAAAGAGGAGAGATATATGATTTTGTTTGACCAGTAACTTGTTGTTACAGATTCAGCTATACGAAAACAATTGGATTCTGAAAATGGTTGTTGGTGCCGTTCAAACAATATTAACTTTCTTTTCAATATATTTCGGATCGGATTATCCCCATGAGATTAAACGATAATCATTCAACATTGCGTCACTAATGATTTGATTACGCTAGTAGCTAACGCTTATATTGGTGCAAGCAATTCTTTTTGTTTCACACCAGTTGTTTGTTAAGCTATTTTTAAAGTTTGGCCGTTTTTAGGTTTAGTTTTTCCGAATGCAAATACGGTAACAGACATTTTTATCACCCATTATGTCTTCACTCCCAACTGTTCTCTCATGTATACGCGCCTTCTTGGTTACTACTACAGTGTGGCTCTCAGATCATTTTGGTGATCTGCATTAAGATGATCTGAAGAA
The DNA here is from genome assembly GCA_023529015.1 of Papaver nudicaule. Lineage (NCBI taxonomy): Eukaryota > Viridiplantae > Streptophyta > Magnoliopsida > Ranunculales > Papaveraceae > Papaver > Papaver nudicaule. The sequence continues at coordinate 5,019 of JAJJMA010202966.1, read as the reverse complement.
GCATAAAACTGGCCTCATCAACAGAACCATAAGGGCACTTCATTTTAGCTTAGGTACAAGACAATGTGTTGGGCTGAAAATTTAGCGCACCATACTCCCAAAGCACAGAAATCTTTAATCAAAGAATAACCTTGATAAGCTATTCTTTTGTCAAAGTTAGCTTCCTACTGAAACAAATTTCGTGACAACATTTTTCTCACCTATCAATTTTCCACATCAAACTCAATCACACTGAAACAAGTTGTGATCTCTAGATATGATTTTACTCATATATATAGGGACCTCTTTTCCAGCCAGATTGCATCATGTATTTCATGAACTAAAATAAACTAAACTGGAAGAACTTCTTTACTGCATAGTATGTAATATGAGCTTTAATTGGGATAGCACTCTACAGGTGACAAATATAAAATGAACCCCCTGGTTACTAATAACAATCGACGAGTCAGAAAAGGAGTACTTAAACACGAATTTGTTAGAAGATTAGTGTCTCATACAGTAGAAAGTTGAAATCATCATAAATACCGGAATCCGAAAAAAACTCAAACAGTAGTAGATTAGGATTACAAATTTACAAATTTCACCTCCTTAATTACATGAATTTTCTTCTCAAAATCCATTGCAGATGGTTGTTCTGTCAGCTCTCTTATGTTCTGCATCTCAGTTGCTCTAATTATTGTTTAGTGATTAGCATCATAAAGACCAACATGTGAAATAACAAACTAATATTGAAATTACATGGATTTTATAAAGAATTCGGTGAAACAAATTACAAATTTTATCACATACACTCATGTTGCCTGGTACAGATATAGGAGGATATTCTAGATCTGACCAAAAAATGTACCTCCGAAGGTAACGGAGATGAATTAGATTTTAAAGTAAACCTTTTATCAGTGGTATTAAAACTTTGAGAGGAAATATCATAATGCTGGTTGATGATGCTCTAATGAACAACTTGTAATGATTTTGCGGCTTCGATCGATAATCGATAGATCGTTTGTTTAGGGTTTGGTTTCTTCCTCTAATTTTCTTTACACAGCCGAGAAAGGGGAGGCACAACCGAAAGACACTAGAAAGAAAACTTTATACTACTTATATGGGTTACATAAATATTTGGTTTAGGGTTTACTTATCATCGTTTATTTCGTCTTATCATTTGATCTACGGCTGATATGTGTTGTTGGCTGACAGGAATTGTTGACGGGCACATCTAAGGGCCTTTTCCAAGTGTAATTTCAGTTGTTATATCAATCTGAGGTCCATGGGCATGACTCGACTTTGTTAGGTTTTCATTAACTTTAGACGCTTCATTTTAGAGTGTAATTCTATTAGATTGTAACTGTTATAGGTGATCTCCATTCTTAATGAACTACTATACTTGTACGCAGCAGTATTCATAATCTTCGTTGTAATTTTGGTAATCCAACTTAGTTTATCGGTTAATTTGATTAAGCTAATACCCATGATTTGATTAAGCTAATGGCCAATGTTGCACTGGTGCAAGCATTTTTCTTTTCTGCTAAAGACTTGAGTGCTGATTCACATAAGTGGTGCATCATACAATTTTACAATGGCATCATCTGTTTTCCTCATCAAACCTGTCTAAGACTATAATGAACAATGAAACCAAAGCCAATCCAGATCAATCCATTGGAATTGACCAATGAAACAAGACCAGTTTAGTTGTGCAAGTTGCATATTTATCACCAACCAAGGCTATTCAGTACAGTGACTCTTGCCATCAACTACCAGCTAATATGGGTTAAGATAGAGATAGTCTCAACAATCTTAGTTGGAGAAGGAAATGAGAATACAAATTAACAAGTTTTATTTGAACAAAAGGTAGATCTCATTATAAAACGATAAAATTTTACATAATCGTGTGGTATTACATCTCATGCTTCACCGAATAAATATCATCATCAAATTACATTAAATATCCTTCTTTTTCAGTGTTCCTAAAAAAGAAATAATGATAACTTATTGGAAGAAAACAAACATCCTGAACCTTACATTTTACTATTTTTCAAACAAAAAATGAAGAAAAGATTATAAAAACTATGGAGAAGGAGTAAGATCTTACTACGAGAGGAAAAATCATAATGTGGAGTTGATAATTTTGTTGGGAATAATGATGATGTTGTTGAACCAGCCAATGCCATGGTTTGGTTGCCAATGACTATAATCATACATTGTTTCTGTTATCATCGTTCCTTTCTCGATCCACACAGAACGGATCGAAGATTTTCATTCCTTTTAAGAATAACTTTAAAGAATAGTCTGATTTGAGATACATAGATCTGCCGCCGATTAAAACTATGAATCTGTGAATAATAAAAATGAGAAGGAGAAAGAAAACCCTATTAATCTATTTATATCCATTTGGCTATGAGGGATTAGGTTTTCATACATTGACTTTGTTGTGATTCAGAAACATCAAATTAGATGGTCGCTGCTCTCAACTTGCCAGGGTCTAGCGATTAAAGGCACTGGTCATAATTGAACAATACTCCCTCTATCCCACATTACCTAAGCTAGTAACTTTAAAATCTTGTCCCACATTATTACTTGAGCTATTCCAAATATATTACTCATATTTCTAATATTATTCTTCTAATTGATCATTATCATTAAATCTTTATACAATAAATATGTATAATTTCATAATCATTTTTATACTCGTTATGTAAATGTTTTAAATTGCTTTTCAACGATATAAAGTTTATAATTATACGCGCCTTAATTTAAGAGATATGTCGTTTCTAAATTTTACTATAATTTTATCTATAAGGGTCTAATTGAAAAAAAATAATAAATACTAATCTCCCTCCTCCTTGCCTTAAGAATTATGCAAAATTGAGATAGCTCAAGTAATATGGGCTGGAGAGAGTATAATTTACTTTTAAGCATCTCGCATTATCACCCCTAAATCCAGACAAGTCAAATCCACATTGGGGCAAGGGAATGACATTGAACTCGAAATGGTACTTGACAACGACAGAACTCGAGGTTAAACTTAAGCATATGCAGAAGCAACATTCAGCTGCCATTACTACAAGCTAATACCACATTACTTGAACAATTGTGAAGTTTTTAGCTATTTAGGCTAAGTCTAATGGGGATTCAACTTCCCTTAAAAGCGTGGCCTAAACCCCAACTTCAACTTCCACTTCCCTTATTTAAGGGAAGCGGAAGTTGAATTCTACTTCGGCGCTCAATGATGTAGCGCCCAAAAAGTGAACTCGCGCTCAATGATATAGCGCCCAAACGAATATTCTCACAAGATCTGATGACTAATAACATATGTTCTAGATCTGATGGCTGAGATTATCTGGCGCTTTATCATGTAACGCCCCACCGCTATATGATTCAGCGCCGAAGTAGAATTTAGCTGATGTGTCTAGCACTTCCCATTAAACTTGGTTTGCTACTTTGCTGATGTGTCATGCTACTTTTTAAGGGAAGTAGCACTCCCATTAGACTTAGCCTTATGATGATAAATGATTGCCATTGTACTCTAAAACTGCCTGAATTGGTCTCAGTGCCATCATTCTGTTCAAGAGATATCCTGAACTACATCGTCCATATCCGAGAGCCATGTTGAAGTCCTTGGTTATCCCTTGATTCTGCTAACACCTGATAATTGTAAAAATCACTAATGTCATTGTTGGTTTGCATAACTGGTATTTGCGGTAGTCCAATGTTCGTTACATAAACACGATCAAAAAAAAAAAATGTACCTTACATAAAAAATTTAGTGCTTTTCAGTATCGAACTCATTGATACCTTTTACCAATGACTTTACCACAATATTATCATAAGACTTAGGACCCAATAGTAGTCCTACCCCAACCCCAAGGCAGGCAAGAAAACTCTTTCTGCAAGAGTTTTGGAACAGGTAAAAGAATACCATACATTGAACAACACAACAAGTGGGATTGAAAATACTTGGGATTTTTAGAACCGATTTGAAGGTTATTCCACTCGATCCCATCAATGTTGTGCAGAATAAGTGTTCGGATTAACTAGCATTCACAGAAAATTGAACAAGAATTAGCATCATAAAGACCAAAATACAAAATAATAAACTAATATTTGGACTTATAAATCATTCAATAAAACAAATTACAAATTTCATCGCCCATTTTCTTGTAAATCACTATGTCTGGTCCCTTTCTTTGCTTTCAATTCTTCTTCTTTATCAGTTTTTTCATCAGAATCAGCTTCTTCACTGTCCGTCCCGCTTCAGGTGCCCCTGATCTTGGCTAATGCATTGGCTAAACCACGTCACCAAACATTTTATAGCACACGAGTCATAGAAGATCTTACAACTTTGAGAGGAAAAATGATAACGCCAAGATGATTTTTTGTTGTTGGTGTTGGTGTTGTTGTAGAACCATTTGTAATGATTCTGCTGCATCACAGATCGTTTGTTGAGGGGAGGCAGAACAAAAGTGAAAGACATGTAGGAAGAAAATCTTTATACTACTTATATGGGTAACAGATCTTCCCCTTTGGTTTAGGGTTTCTTATAACATTTCATCTAATCATTTAATCTAACGGCTGATCTATGCAGCTTACTGACAGGAATTGTTAATGGGCACATCTATGGGCTTTTTCAGTTGTTGTGTCAATCTGAGGTCCATGGGCATGACTCGACCTTGAGACGTTTCTAATTTGGTACAAATAATCTACGTGGTGCGAGGATCCAGACTAGCGCACTAATTACAAATAATTATTTTCTACAACCATTGAATCAACTAGTGCTGGGTAGTTCTTGATGCCTGTTGGGAATATTTCCATTTGTTGAATGTTTGTGTTCTCTGATAAAATACCTGCCTAAATTTGGCCCCATATCCCAGTATTTGGCCCCATGAAAAAATAATTCCGGCGGTTGTTATATAGCAAAATCGGAAAGCCCCTTATAAAAGATGATTGTTTTACCCTTACCTATTTAGATAATGTCTTCACCTAACCCTACATAATACCTTAACCTAACTAAACTAAAATCATTTT
>JAJJMA010202961.1:0-22813 GCA_023529015.1 Papaver nudicaule | reverse complement strand
CTTTTTGTTGAAGATTTGTTTGAGTCGATGACATTCGCTCGTGGGATGATTGACGAATCGATGAAAATGACAATACTTGGGATCAGTCATTTCTTGTGCCGTAGGCTCTCTCCGTACAGGAGGTAACTTGACAACACCATCTTGAATCCATGCTTCCAGGAGCTCTATTACTTCATCCATAGTACATGGGAAATCAGGAATTTTAGGAAATTCTCTCGGTTGTCGTGGTGCCTTTGGTGCAGGAGCATTAGCTGGGACCCGTGCAGAAGCCTGAGATTGGGCTGAGGCTGCACGTTTTAGTTGTGGGGCCTCAGGAGTAGGCGCCTTCCTCTTAACACCTTCAGTGATAGCATGAACTGAGGGAAGAGAACTATATTGCTTGTTGACGAGTCGCTTGCTGGCACGCGTCTCACCACGGCTTTCTTCAGCTTTTAGAGGCCTGGGCCTTTCTAGTAGCGCAGGTGCAGTAGTGGCGGATCGTTTGGCAGACTTATGGAGCTTGGTGAAATTATTAATATCCAGATTCTCCAATAAGGCCCGATATAATGGTATCATTCCATTGATGCAAAGCTCCACTAACTGCAACTCTGTTACGTTTGGATCATTGCAATCCACTGAACGAGTTCTGAACCTCGTCACATAATCGTCTGGATGTTCATTGTTTCGCTGATAAAGTCTTCCCAGATCGGAGAGAGTGATTTGTTCAGACACAAAGAAATACTTTTTGAGAAAAGCATTAACCATCTGGCTCCAGCTGAGGATATTGTTGGGAGCTAGATTGTTATACCAAGTGTACGCCTTTCCCGTCAGAGATTTCGAGAATTCTTTGAGACATACAACTTGATTTCTTTCATGTATTCCCGATGATTCCAGGAAGCGAGAGATATGTTCTCGGGCATTCCCAATACCATTATACATCGAGAATGAAGGCGTGACATATCCTTCAGGGAGAGACTCACGTTGGACTTTAACTGGGTATGGAGGTTGATGACGATGAAACAAATCTGAATTCTCCATGCTCTGAGCCTGCAAAAGATTCTGCAAGTCTTCACGAGTGACGAAGTTATGTTGAAAACCCGTGTCTGGTCCACGTGTGGTGTGGATATGGGTATCCTGATCATCAGGAATCACGTGAATTTGAGAGGGACCCGCCCTGTTAAGATTGGCAGGGGTTTCTGCACGTGTTAACCCTAGGCTTGTTGGAGGCGTCATCTTATCTGAAAGAGTCCTCAAGCAAGTCAGCAACTCCATCTGGGTTTTCACCATATTATTCTGACTTAAAGCTAGATCTTGTTGGGTCTTCATGAGATCCATGATGCTAGGTGAGTCTTGAGTACTCCTTGTTTCTCCTGTGAGCTTCTGTGCGGCTTGAGATAGGAGTGAAAGGAGTAGGAGAGATAGTGGTATTGGTGGTCCCTACCATATGAGATAGGGGGGACGTGACATTGGATAGGATAGACGTGGTGGATCCCACCAGAGGAGATGACACGCCCAAGGGAGAGTTGGATAGGGTTGATCCTATCTGGTTTGAGGCAGACACCAAATTAGGGTTTCGGTTTTGGATAGAGCTCACGTTTTGGCTGGAGGGACCAGCAGATGTGATGGCGCCACTCACTGGAGTATTTGTGACCCCACTTGCAGATAAACTCGTGGGGATATTGGGGATATTTGGAGAATTTGTATTCTCTGAAATCTGCCTCCTGGTTTCAACCATATCTCCTTAAAACTGAGATAATGACCTCCCACTGTGGTCGCCAAATGTTTTAGGTGTAAAACAATAAAGAGAATCTGAGGGGTAAAGTATGAAGTGTGATGATGTAATAAAGGATTGTGATGAATTCGAGAGGTCAAGATCGAACAAGACTCGCCTAAACCAAGAAATGGCCGTTCGAGTATTGCTTCAGTTACAAGAAGAGGATTTTAGGGTTGGTTTAGGGAGGGAAGCAGAGAAAGACGAGATCAGAGAATTGCTATGATTTTCTGTGATATTGAGATTGATATTGCTAGATAAGGATGAATATTCAGTTCTCACTAGATATTGAATGCTGAATGAGAAGAGTTAATCAATTATCGATAAGATAGACTTGATTATACTTGCACTGAACTTGTTGAACTTATCTGTTCTTGGATCAGATGATTTCCAAAACTGGTCGAGTGACCTATTTATAGCAATATATTCTCAACTGATCTCGTAAGAAGTGGAAGAGTGGGAGTGAGGAAAGAGTGGGTTCAGTTGTTAAGAGTCTTGCGCCTAATAATAGGGAAGACTAACAACCCACTACCTTATCCCATCTTCTCAGCAACGTTCGCACGACTTAGTTTTCTTTCCCGTTAAGTGATTGAGCCGTTGCAATCACACGTGCCGTAGACCGCCAAACCAAAACCCTAAAGAATATCCCCCCCATGTAACTAAATCTTGATTCTCGTAAGATTTGTTAAATATTTGTTAAGTCAAATATGACTAAGTGCAAGTCGTACTAATTACTGGTAAACTTAGGACTTTGCGATAAGATAGAGATTAAGCGATAAGCTTTGAATATCTCTTTGAGATTTGGTTTAAGGATTGAGCCGGGCAATCGCCATTTAAACCAATGAGATAAATCTAAGGGTTGAGCTAGCAACCGCCATTAGACAAGATAAGATAAGTCTAAGGATTGAGCTATGCAATCGCCAATTAGACTGAGAGGATTTCAGCAACTCTCTGTGGCAACAGTCAAATAAATACGACTTTCGGTTTGCCATAAATATGAGAAATTGGCTTGTGGCATGTAATGCACCAATTCTCTGAGTAATGAAGACATATGAATGTCCAAAATAATATAAGTCATAGCCATGAGCCATGATTAAGAATTATAGCACTGATTTATAGAAGCAAGTCCATAATCAGGAAAAACAGACGAATGATGCTATCACAGCGTAGCCATCATCAAGAATGCATAAACATTGCCAATACAAGACCTAAAGATAGGCCATAATAATTATAATAAGCCATATTGCATGGTATAATAATCTTATTGAGAAGTTAGGTATAAGGTGCGAAGGATAAGCCATAACATTTATGTTATTTTCAGATTTCTGGACAGTTTGCATGTTGTCCATTAATAAAATCACCCAGGCCAGACCATATTAGATAAAATTCTGAATTTTTAGTATGTTATAGGGAACTCACAGAGGAAAATATTTCGTGAAGGAAGCACCCCCTAATTCCTCACGGATTGGGCTGTAAAAATCACGCCATGAGGAAATACGTGAGCTGTCAGGTTTCCTTGATTAGGAAACTAGAGTATTATGGACTAAATAAAATCCATAATCCTCTAAGATTTGGATCAGTGGGACCCATAAATAGAGGGGAGGCTAGAGAAGAATATATTCTAGTCCCAAGGGGGCAACTAGAGCCCGTGAGAGAAGAAAATGTCGTGGCATTCCATGAGCATAAGCAGGGGAAAACCGTAAGGCCCCCAAGGTTTAGCCACGCCCTGACTTTGGGCCTCCAAGATTTGGCCAAGGCAAAGTCATGGGGCTCCAAGATTAGGCCAGAGCAATAGCGTGGGTACCCATAATCAGGCCGAGGAGGTGGCGTGGGCACCCAAGTGCCAAGGCACGCCAAAGACATGGATATCCAAGATTAGGGCAAGCTAGAAGCATGGGCATCCAAGGCTAGGGCAGGGATTAGCCGTGGGCCTCCAAGGAGAAGGGGCGTGAGCATAAGGATAGGTAATTGTCGTGAATAGAGCTTGGGCATGGGCGGGGCCGTGAGGACAAGGAAGAGGCCCAGCTAGTGGCCGTGGGAACAAGCGCTGGGCTATAGGCCAAGAGAATAAAGGCCAAGGTGTTGGCGGGGTTAGGCTCTGGGCTATAGGCCAAGAGGAAGATGGCGTGAGATGTTGGCGGGGGCTATAGGCCAAGGAAGATGGCCAAGGTGTTGGCGGGGGCTATAGGCCAAGGAAGATGGCGCGAGGCATCCAAGCTTGGCCAAGGGATGGCCGTGTGTCTCCAAGTATTGGTGACGTGAATTGCCTAGGTTTGGCTCGAGCATGAGCTAGGCTAATGCACATGCTTAGGTATTTTTACGTATAGGCTAGGGATATAGACCATGCTACTAGGCTAGGGTCGTGAGATATCAAAGCATGGCTAACAGCAACCAAAATACCTTATCCCTACTATAAAATAAATTCATACCTTGTCTCGAGCTATTCCAGGATGCCAGAAATTGATGCGAAATTACTCCTGTGACCTCCTCGCCAAAAACCACCATCAACAACGGGTTAAACTCTGAACTCCTTTATCTCTTAGTTGGACTTGGATTATCACAAAATATCTTATGTGGTCCATCTAACGGTTCTCAATGTGTCAATAAGATAAAGATTATCTCTGGTCTGTTGGATTTCTATCTTGAAGTGTTTTTGAGCTAACAAAACACTTGGCAGATAAATGTATAATGAATTCCAATTGAGATTAATCTCTATTACTTGGTTTTACAAGTTTAGGGTTTCCAAAACTTGTGGGACAAGTAATTGATTGCTTTATTCCAAAGCAACCTATCTATCGAGTGTTATAAATAGAGGTGTCTATGGACAAATACCGCAAGCATCAACCATACGTGAAGGTCCTTAGGGAAGTGATCGTAAAACTCTTTTCACTTCGGTGAACGCTTGTTGTGGTATAGTCATCCTCTATTAGGTAAGCAGTTCCTCACGGGATTTACCTACGACTATAAAGACTTCTCTTGAGAGTTGGGAAGCACAGGTAGGAGATTGAGACATCAGTGGTCGAAATCGGATTAACCTGTAACCTTGGTAACCTGATCACGTTCTTGTCTATTCTATGGTCCTTCTATTCTGATATAAGGCCATTCAAGAACTGATACGTTACACACAAGGTTTCGAAAGGAAGCAACACACGGCTGCACTCGATGTTGTAAGACCTAGTTAGCTCCAGTTGTAAGTTTCTTAAGTGATTCTTTTTACAACTGAGGTAGAGACAAGTTGGGCATAGTTTACTTGGTTTACTTGTCAGCCCCCGCTTGTAAGTAGATTTCCGTATGACCTGGAGCAATCCGAAGGAAGTCACTTTGTGTATGTCAAACTTAAGATGAAAGTTCAAACATACAGTCAATAATTGAGGTTGCAAAGCCTGAATTGTTGACAAGCCTTTAACAACGGTTAAAGCAACTCCTAGGCTTGTAACGGACGTCAGCTATGGGAATCAAGTGCGTGACGATCTGTGGGGGATCTAGAGACGTAAGGAGTGCGACAGTAGCCGGTTCGCTTGGAGGGTTGGAATTGGTCTCTGCTACATCCCAGACCGAAGTCTTATAGTAGGCTAGTGTTTGTAGTCAGTTTGTACTGTGCGGTGTTCAGTCTGGACGAGGTCCCGAGGTTTTTCTACAAGTTGTAGTTTCCTCGTTAAAAAAATCTCTGGTGTCTTGTGTGCTTTACTTTCCGCATTATATTCTCTGATTATATAATTAAAGCAAACACAAGAAGTACGTTATCCATAACCTGACGTTAATTACAAATCTTGAATAAAGATTTACATAGACTTGTCTTTGTAGGAATTGATCACTTGTGATCACAACTCAGGTTATACAGATCTGGATATTGATTTTTGAGATCGTCCAGATCTGACCATAAGTCTCACGAGCCCAAACGAAAAGTTGGTTGTATTTCGGTACCCCTGCTTTTTCAGAATCTATCTCATGTATTATTGTAAACTTAATATTCGTGGGAACAAATACCAACATAACTCATGGTCATGTAGACAAGAACAAGATCTCAATCGCTATTAGTATTTCTACTAAAGTAGCCGACTATTTCGAAAGATAGAGTAAGTAGAATAGAAGAATTTACATAAAAGTCATAACTCCTACTAACCTTTTGTCGATGAAGAATAATTGATGTCTTCTTTGTCTTCACAGTCTTTGTCTTCAAGGTCTCTACTACTTAGTATATATCCCAATTCCGAAATCTAAACTCTAGTAGGCTAAATTAAGAATTGTGTTTTGACACCTAAAACTGACAACCAGCTTGACATACCAACGCTAGTGGGTTTGACCGACAATGCCCTAACACACGCAAATAGATATACCATTGGAAGTACGAAGCGAGATTCCACGAGTAACTAGCAAAATGTTAAATCTCCTGAATTCTTGATTCCAATATAGATGTCACGTTAATGATATCCAAGAATTCAAATCAAAACATCAACTGAATAATCAAATGAATATTTGATCGAGTAGTAAATCATACGAAGATTTTAACCACGTACAATTGATCAGAAATCATGTGTCTACTAACTAGAGCGAGTAACCATATTTCTGATGATGACTCAATCTCACTTAGTTGTACATTGAAGATGAACGAATTCAAACTTCAAACCGAGAATATCAAACTCATTAATTCGTTGAAGCACAAATCAAAAAGGTAGAGTTTGAACTTCGAAGTCACGCATTCTGAGTCAACCATATTATGGTTTCGAAACGTACATCTGTTTTGGCGGAACCTAAAGTTCATTATATGACCGGAACCATATTATGTTTCCCAAATCAAGTTTCCCAAATCAAGTTTCCATGTAGAGAAACCTAAAGCTTGGTTTCGAAATCTAGATTTTGTTTAACAAAACCTTGGTTAAGGTTTTGAAACAAGAAACACATATTAAATTCTCCACAAATATTTGGTGTCGTACTTGAGAGTCCATGTGGTCGAGAACCGTTTCAGCATCACACCTTTTTAGCCTCGACGCACAAGAATATTTTTCCCGGTTCACATAAACCTTTAGGAAACCCCAGGGTCTTTTCGACCTTTTAGAACTCACATGGTCAAGACACATTGGCCTCGATTCTCAAGTAACTGTAAGCCAACAAACATAGTTACGAATCTGTGTTATCTCATTGGTCACTATATTTAGGTTTCAGACCAATAGCTTATGAATACGAAAACCAGATTATGGTTTCGAAATCAACGTTTAGTTTTACCAAAACCTACATTGAGGTTTCAAACATTGAAAATTCATAAGTTGAGATACACAAATATGGTTTCAGAATCTAGAAGTGAGATATGGCATACAAGATATTCATATACAGAATCAAATGAATGATTCAGAACTTCAGTGTTTAGAGCCAAACCATGACGTCGTATTCGAATCTCAGAACACCAGTATTTCGAGTCTACACAACATAAGTGTGAGTCACGATCTCTCTTACATTGGCTCGTACAAGTATATGCAATCAATCCGACAGAGCCAGACTAGGTAAGAAGAGACACAATTCTGTGATGGATCAAATCTCGTAGTACTACTGAGATAACATCACATTGCTATATCCATCTCGAAAAGGTTTTAGGAAAAACCTTTATATTAACTTAGAGACGGAGAAGAAAAGAAAAATCTAAGCAATATGGAATGTCATAACTACAACACAAATACCGCAAGTGGTAAAGTGGAGTTACCATAAGACACACTGATCACAAGTGATCAAGTCATAACGTAAAGCTCAAAATGAGAGTTATGTTTACGTCTTTTGTAGCACAAGTGTAAAAGATAATGGAATCGCGTTATTTAGATTCACTGACCTGTTGAATGATGAAGCCGGATGTCTTCGTTTGATCTTCAATCTTTCTTCAACTCTTTAACCAGTGATTCTAAATCCTACGAAAATCTTCCACAACCTAAAGCTAACTCTCTCATGACTTCACCTAATTGTGTGTTGTTTAGCGGTCGAGTTTTGATCACTAAAGTTGATAACTAAGCTTGACATACCAACACTTAGTGAGGTTGACCGAGCCATGCTCTAACAGGATACAACAACCAGATTATGGTTTCGAAATCAAAGTTAAGTTTTACCAAAACCTACATTGAGGTTTCGAACTCTGAAAGTCCATAAGATGAGATAAAAAAGAAGATGGTTTCGAAATCTAAAAGTATAATATGACATTCAAGATGTTCATATGAGAATCAAATCATGACGTAGTATTCGAACTCAGAACAACAGTATATCGAGTCTACACAACATAAGTGTGAGTCACGATATCGACTACATTTAGCACATACAAGTACGTACCAATCAATCCGAAAAAGTCAGACAAGGTAAGTCGAGACACAATATTGTGGTGGATTAAATCTCGTAATACTACCGAGACAACATCACAACTGCTATATCCAACTCGCAAGTTTTAGGAAAAACCTTATATCACTTAGAGACGAAGAAGAAAATAAAGCTCTAAGTTGTATGGAACGTCATAACTGTTAGAGCATTGCTCGGTTGAACCCACTGATATTGCTATCTCAAGTCAATTGTCAAGTTTAGGTGACAAAAACACAATCCTTGATAAGTTTACTCTACAATCCAGAACTTGCTTGAGCCCTACTCAAGGTTGCTTAAACTTTAAGCAAAGCCTTCCTTGGTGATCACTATAAATAGATGACCTTCTGCAAGATACAATCTTAACCCTCTACACATCTGTGTATTATTGCATAAAAGTTGGTCGTCATCTCGAAGTCCTTTTGGACTACGACCATTGAAAGACTTCACTTGAGAATCGTGAAGCACAGGTCGGAAGTAAAATTTATGATCATGTATCTTGGGTCGATTGAATATTTTCAATCTTATCACGACCAAGATTTGATAGAAACTTCGTAAGGCAGATCTTGTATCATAAACCCTAGAAGTTTCCAAACGCAGATTCACGAACTAGTTTAATACTAAGTTCGTCTACCGTCAGGAAGTAAAGTTGTCTAGGCTAGATCAATAAGACTTATTCAACAAAACAAATTTCCATTAACCTTGACTTTAAGTCTAAAGGAAATCACAATCGTATTCTCGTTTTGATTACTTGGATACTTTTAGGCGTCCTGTTAGAGGCAGGGTAGCGCTATTCTTCACGAAGGGAAGTGGAGCAACTCCTAGGCCTGTAAAGGACGTCGGCTAGGGGAATCAAGTACGTAGGTTTCTGCAGGAGCCAAGAGACGTAGGAGCACATTGGTAGCTGAATTGCTTGTAGGGTGAATTCAGTCTCGATACATTCCAGTCCGAAGTATGAGAGTAGGCTAGCGTCTGTATATCGTTAATACTAAGGGTGTTCACATCTGTACGAGGTCCCGGGGTTTTTCTGCTAGGTTTGCAGTTTCCTCGTTAACACAATTCTGGTGTCTTGCATTACTTTTCCCTTCCGCATTATATTGTCTCTGATCTATATGATTGAAGTAATTGCAAGTTTGTTGATTCATAACCTTTGAGTGAATCCATCTCTATTGGGATCTACAAGAACCACGTTCTTGTTAGGGTTCGGCTCTCTGAACTATACTCAGGTTGTTGTTTGAATATTGATTTGTGAGATCGTTCAAACAACCGAAATCAACTAGGTTCACGAAAACAAAAAGTTGGTGGTGTATCTCGGTATCCCCTCTTTTTCAATAACTACAACAACAATATCGCAAGCGATAAAGTGGAGTTATATTTTAAGACACACTGATCACAAGTGATCAAGTCATAACGTAAAGCTCAAGCATTAAGTTATGTTTTTCTCTTTTGCAGCACAAGTATAAAAGATAATGGACTCACGCTATTTAGATTCACTAACCTCTTGAATGTGAAGCCGGATGTCTTCGTTTGATCTCCAGTCTTCCTCAATTCTTCAAATAGTGATTCTAAATCCTACCAAAATCTTCCACAACCTAAAGCTAACTTAATGATGACCTTACCTAATGTGTGTTGTTTAGCGCGGGTTTTGATCACTAAATTTGACAACTAAGCTTGACATACCAACACTTAGTGAGGTTGACCAAGCCATGCTCTAACATGTTCATTATTCTCCGGGGTTCACAACGCTACAAGGATATGTTTGAGGTACTCCTTATGGTAGGCGGATACCAGGTGGGTAAAGATGGTGCTGCGAACCTCCTTGTCTTTGCTTCGCATTGCTAACACTGTCGTCTGTTTCTTGGTCGCGAAATCCTTGGACATGTGATAACGAAGAAGACAAAATAATATGAATGGTAATCAAGTCAAACCCTACTTGACTTTGGTAAGTGGCAAATATGAGAAATTACAATTAAAAAGTGATTAGTTGTATGAATATTGAAAAGGAGTGGGAAATAGTGAAAGTGTAGGTGGTAAATAGGGACAGCCTTTATCCCTGGAAGGATAACTGTGAAGGACATTGAAAATGAGGGACAATTGTTCAATTTCCTCTATTGATAAATCCGGAAAGTTGAAGTTCGTGTTTCTTTAGCACCTTTTTTTGCATATGAGTCCTAAGGGCAGAATCCCAGATTCCAGTCCTTTTGTGAAGTCCCACGATCGCCCAGTTCAATCTCACTGGAATTCTATTGCCATCTTAATTTCTTAATGTACATCAGGAAAGAGGCCCTTGTCTTTTTTATTCTCTTCTAGGCGCATTCAGCTAAACTTTGCTAGATATTTAGAGATTCGACTAAAACGAAAAGTAAGTACCCCTTTTTAGGCTTTATAAAAACCACTCCTCACCATCCCAGGTTACTTTCTTTTTTAATGCCGGCTATAAGATGTAATAAATTCAATTACTATCTAATAAATGAGGTTCGCCTCTTTTTCGTGATACCTGGAATAAATAAATTACTTTACTAGGATTTTTTTTAGGAAAAAAAAATAATCGAAGAGTAGAGATATCTCCGGTAAGATTTTACAATTTTTTATTTTTTATTTTTATTTTTTTTTTTTTTTTGATACAAATACAATTTTTTAAATTGACACTATCAATATATCTATTGAAGTTGTCCTCTTTTTCGAAGAAAACAAAAATACTAAAACTCTTGAATTTGGTCGCTTTGGGAACTCTTTCGAAGGACATCCGGTCCGGAATAAAGAAAATAAATAAATAGATCTATTCGTCCACCAGACCATCAGATCTCTATTAATAAGAGTATAAGACCCAGCCTTAATATTTTCCCGCCCGAGTTTCCCTCCATCTACACAACCCGATCAGGTTTTTTCTTTTTTCATCTCAGCTCGTAACATTATTCCAAACACATGACAGGCATTCCAAAAATCCACCCAAACCCTAACAACCAAAACCCCTCTTTCACTTTCAGCTTCTAGATCTATCAGAATGGAGCAGCCGTCGACTAACGAAGATGCAGCTGCTAATGTAATTATAGAGGTGAAAGACAATTCCACCCCACAATCTCAGCGAAAAAAAACCCCTCGTCGAAAACTTGTTCAGTCGACACTTTTTCCACATAAACCTGAACTCAATACCCCATTAAGTCAAGAAGCTCTTGGAAGTCAAGAGGAAAAAGGTGATTGTAGTAGTCCAAATGGTAAGAGGAAGAGGAAGGGTAAAGGAGGAGGAAGTACCAAAAAAACTACCCCCAAGAAGAAGGTGAGTGATTTAGGGTTTGAAATTTTGTTTGAATTCTGCTCAAATTGAATGCAATTTTGCTAATTTTCAATTTCTAGGGTTAGAAATTTCGATTCATTTTTTCCAAAGGGCATTGTTTTATATCAGGGTTGTTAGCTGAAATTAGTGTATTGATGGTAGCTTTTGATTATTTTATGTATATTTGCATGTGCTGATTTGCCTTTCATTTCTACTCACTGAGCTAAATGAGAATTTAGGAAAGTAAAAGTAACTGTTTTATCTTTGTAATGTACTGGTAGCCACTGTCGATTTGGATTTAGTAGATTTTAATGAGTATGTGTTTGTGGAGATAAACTGAAATGTGTATGAGAATCTCCGGATTGTGCGTATTGCAGAGAACTGATATCACTAGGCGATGTGAAAGAAACAAAATGGTTTGCTGTTTTGGCGTATAGAACTAAGAGTACATGGGGAATTGTGAATTTTGAACTGATGACAGTGAGCTATTATATTTAGGGAAGGTTCTGAAGGGATGGAATACCAAATGTAACTAGTGAATAAAAGGTTGGAATGGTTTGTTGGAAAACCTCAATTTTTGGAACTGTGTAACATTGTTATTGTCTGTGGAAGAAGTGCTAAATGTGAACACATTAAATTGGTAGACCTCAAATGGGTGCTAGTGTAGCAACCTTGTTTGACAACACTTACCTTTCTCTATATTTGTTACTGTTCTTATGTTCTCTTTCGTGATGAGATAGACTGCAGTTAGAAGCCTTCTAGCTGTCCTCTATGACCGTTTTGTTTAGTCTGAAAATGCTGTTATCCTCATTGTCCTACATGCAGCTGTGGGTTGATCTGTGTCAAACTTGATTCACAGGCTCCTGATTCGGGAAAGGAGGCTGCTGCTGCTGGCATAGCGGAAGACGGGATCTCTCCTCTAGCTGCTGGTGAGTTAATATTATGGGCTGGTTTATTCTGCATGCTTTCTTAGAAGGTTATAAGTCTTTTGACGACACGATTTAGCTGAAGATGTAAAAGATGTTTGCTGAATTATTTCTGGTCAAGAAAATGAAATGGAAATGAAGGTCATTGATGAATGTCGAACCGTTCTCGTAACAACACTCAATATGGTGAAATACATGATAACAAACTGACTTGCCATGTTAAATCTCTCTAGTAGACATACATAGGCCCGTAGCATACTTTTACTTTAGGCTCGTAGGCTAATGCTCTCTGTATTACAAAAAACTCACAGTTTTTCCCTCGATGATGCTCCATTATAAGGTAAAAAAAGCAATAGGCGCGCAAAGGAGAAGTTGCAGGGGGATGCTTCCCCTTGTAAGGTCCTAACACCTAGTAGCTCCAAGGGAAAATGTCGCCGACAGCTAATGACTAATTGCCCGTCGGATGCTGCAGAGGGTCAAACTGAGCATGCCGAAGTACCAGTTATTGATCTAAGATTGGAAGCAAAATTAGCTGCTGAGGTTAGTCTCTGTTCAGCATGATAATGTTTCACATTTTACATTTTTTCTTTCTTATTACATTTGCTCTCTTGCTGTATTCTTTCATATGTCCAGGGCTTCATGCCATTCCAGAATCCTAGTTTCTCACTTAACCTTCTCAAGTGGTGCATAATAACATTTGATTAACATGCCTTTCGAAAAACAGTTATTATTTTGATTTTTTTTGAGGCTGATGTGTTTTACCTATGTAAAATCTCTATTCACATGAATCACATCTAAGAAAAGAATACATTTTGGATATCTTAGTTAAAGTTCACTCTTGTGTTAGGCTTTGGTTTTTCTCCGTGTTTCCTCCCTGTTTCGTAGGACTTCGTATACATACGCTTATTGATCGCGAAAAGTGTTTGCCTCTTTACTCTTTATGAACAACAGGCTTGTTTCTTTTTATATGTGAGTTTCGTAATCTAGGATGTCAATATTTTGTAGTTTATTCAACTGTTTTATTGATACAGTCGGTGCATACCTTGCATGTTTCCTTTCTGCGCGACAGTATTTAGTTGCATTTCTTTTGCAAGTATCACAATTACATATCATTTAGAGTATGTTCTGTTACTTATATCTGCTTGACAATACTGAGCACAACTATTCTGTTAAACTGCATTTGCTCTTTATCTTCTCTTCTCTTCTCTTTGTATTGCTTAGAATGAGTATACTACATATAATACGAATTGTGAAAAGAGTTTTGCATTGTCTTTTCGCTGTTGCCACCTTCTAGTTCTGAATTTTTAAATCTTTATGGTAGTTTTAAAATGGTGTATCCGATTATTATTCAGGAAAATGCAAAGCTTTTTGCCGGAAAACAAACTCATCCATTTTTTTCCGCACGGAAACTTGATAAAAGATTTCAAGAGACTGTGTTGACAACTGAACCAGAGAGTAAGCCGTGTTTGGTTCTCCCAGATGATCTTCATCCTCCAATTCATGTATTTGAGAAGCTGCAGGTATATTATCTCTGTTTTCCTATATATATATATAATATATGTTATATATAGAACCTTAAAACTGAGTCACTTTTCATAGCTGTTAGTCTTAAGAGAAACTGATTTCCTATTACAACTTTTGTTTCTATAGTGGGTTGAGATCGGCTTTTGTTTCAGGCTCAGGAGGATGTTGTGCTAGATTGGAGGAATTGGTTATTTTGTGATGAAGCCTCAATAAGTTCCAATTATGCTCCAGAAACTGCAAATCCTTCAGTCTTTGAAGGCTCCGTTAAGCCCTTATCGTTTAAAGACTTTCTTATGATTCCAAATTCTGTTGAGACCCCACCCATTAAGAATGATATGTCTTTGAATCGATGCTGTCATCAAGCACAAGTGAATTCTACGTCTTCGATAAATTCTTCGACTTCAGCTGGTTTGAAGGTATTACAACAGCATATGTAGTACCGTTAGTTGTAGCCAACTTTTTGCAGAATTCCGACTTTTTCTCGTTTTTATTCCACTTCTTTTTCATGAAATATATAACTGTACATCATACTCCATGCAAAATGCAGGCTCAGGAGAGGAATGAAGTTGATTTGTCTGTGGAATGTACAGATTCCATAAATAACTTGTTTGTTGAATATCACGATGGGTTTTCCCAGGAAAGGTTAGGTTCTCTTACTTGGACCATAACTTCGTGCTGTTTTCATTGTGCAAGGTTTCCATCATCTCTGCATGTTTTCATCTGGGAAATTGCTTCTTTACGATCTCATGTGATACCTTATGAGCTGGTCATATGCGAAAAATCTGCATCGTCTCTGTTGAATTACATTTTAAAGTTCCTTCATTGTTCAATTTCCCCCCATTCTTAGCTATTTATAAGTTCTCTTGTGTGTAAACTATGTGTTTGTAGACTTCCAATCACCCCCCTACTCACAAAGAGCACCGAGAGAAGGGCATGCTCAGAGTTACCACATGCAGTTACTCCTTTACTCCGCATTTCATTCCAACTGTACCCTTTTCAGGTGCAGTTGCTAACAGAATCACCAGATCCATTTTTGAAGACCAAAGGAAAAGAAAAACTAAACATAAAACTGAAGTGAAGAAAACCCTAGTAACCGAGATTAGATACCTTCACCTAATTAGAGTCAAAAAAGATTAACTAAATATTCATTTTTGAGGTCATGAGTTGAGAGTTGAAAGGAATTAATTTTTATATTTTTCTGATCATAATTTGTTTGTGTCATAAATACTTTCGCCGGACATATTAGCACAAATCCTCTTTTACAAATTCCACATGTTCTAATATCAAGAAAAGAACTTCCATAGCCAGACAAGTACACCAAATAGTCAGATTTGGATTACTTGGAGAAAATCGGATAAACAAAATAAAATAAACGAAGAGCTATTGTGCTTATAATCCTTGGATGTTTTACTGAGTTACTCCTGTCGACGTCTCTCGAGTTTTGTTTTTTATGGAATAAATAGTACAGTATCATACAGGTTACTAGTGTTTAGATAGTATTGTAAAATGTGGGGATGACTTGAAAGTTTGGATGTTTTGTATCCCGTAGTTTGCTGGAAAAACGTCTAACCAAAGAATTAGGCCAACCAATAAATTATTGGAAGTTGAGGTAGTTTCACTCAAGAGAGCCAGAGAGGCAAGTTTTTGTCGGGACCAAAGTACTTGCAGAATTTATTCATAGGTGGAAGTTGTTGTTGTGATTGCTTATACCCTTATAGGGATATTTGAAGTTTGAATCGAATCAGATTTGCTATGTAGCATGCTTCAGCTTGGTCTTAAGAGTTGACTTAGTTAACAAGATCTATGATTCTGTATAATAATGATTTATCTGTCTCGTGGGACATGGGTGAAACTAATTGGATTCTGATTTTTCTATGTTCTTCCTTCTTTTGCAGAATGCCATCATATGATATCTGTTCTGGTAGTCAGCCTGATAGTAGCTTATGGGCAACCAAATACCAACCCCGAAAGGCTTCTGAGGTCATATAGCTTCAATTGTGTTTCGTTTGTTGTTGATAATCTCTCGTATATACCAATTAATATCGTGATTTGGGATCACGTGCTTACGCTTTTATTTTGACAATGTGATTGTGCAGGTGTGTGGTAATGGTGACTCTGTGAAGTTTCTTAATGAGTGGCTGCAGTATTGGCGTGAGAAACGCCCTCAAACCAACAAGAACTCTGCTCTTGGTGATAATCTCATCACTCTAGATAGTGATTGCAGCTCAGACGAAAACTATTCCGACGCAGAAAGTGTTGATGATGAAGGACTTAAGAATGTTCTTTTAGTTACTGGACCAGTGGGGGTATGTTCTTTTGTGTTTGGCGAAAAAATGATGCTTATCTCTTTCTTCTCTGCAGTTGTACATGAAATTCTTAATTTATGTATTGTGGTACAAGTTTTTAACATATCAATTATGTTTATCTGACCCTGTTCTAATTTTCTATGATTTTCCACGAAACTTTGGGTACTAGCATTTAAATTTTTTGTAATTATTTTTTTTAAATGTTAATCCCTTTGCTTTCTGATCCGCTGTAGAGTGGGAAATCTGCTGCTATCTATGCGTGCGCCAAAGAGCAAGGGTTTGAAGTTATTGAGGTACCTCCATAACTTGGCAATGATGTTTATACTCTGTTCGCACTCTTATGTTTCACTGTCCTGTTATGGTTTCAGTGGATATGCACACATAGTAGATAACACATGACTATCATTAAGTGGTGGAGTTGGTCAGAATGCTATGCAGAATTATCTCTCACATAAGAATTTGGCCTGACTCTTAACCTATAACTCCCACCTTATTGAGTCAACGTATATTTTTCTTCGTTCTTTGATTCCTTTTATCTATCTTGAATATTGGTTAAGATGCTCAGCTTATGTGCACTGATATACATCCAGGTGTCCATATAACATCAACCCTGTCGATTACCTTGCTTTTTGGTATTCCATCGTTAGTTAAACCAACTTAAGATTTTTATATTAAATAGTAAATAATCTCATTTTTAAACTAGGTCAGCGCATCTGATTGGCGGAATGGAGCTCATGTGAAACAAAAATTTGGAGAAGCAATGGAGTCGCATCGTTTCTCAAAATGGTTTGTCATTAATATTTGAAACTGTTACAAGTTTGTGCACCCCTGTCCTGGTTCCATAGTTTATAGCTCATGGTCATGCTCATGCTTTTTGAATTCCATATCACTCATCAGGTTGATTGCATGCTTTCATTCCCAGTAGGATAGATTTCTCATTTTTCCCTGTAGTCTAAAGATTAAGGGTAAAATTAAAACATTTCTTGTACTTGTAAGTTTTTGGTTAACATCAAAACAATGTAATTAGGGTTGTTTACCTCTCCACTGAACATGTCAAACAGTTCTATTTATCCAATGTTTAACTGTTAGCAGTAGAGTGCCGGAAGTGATCACCAAATCGTTTCATGGAAATTGGAGCTGACACATTTGGAAACCTTTAGGGAATACTTTTGTATACCAAAAGCTTGATCGTGTATAAATGGCCTGGAAATAACATATTCCTCTGAACCATTGTTTAGCATTAAGTCATACTAAACCCCTCCCATTTCTTGGATTTCTGGGTTGTGGAGGTAACTAAAGTTTAACTCTACTAAATTTGAGCTGCAAAAGCTCCGATTTCCTGAGAACCAAGTTCCTCTCTAGACCAGGTTCTTAGAGGGTTTTCAAAAGTATCACTGAATGGAGGATCTAAGGCCATTCCAGAGGGTTCGGCTTTTGAAAGAGGAACCAGCAATTCCTTAAAGGCTACTATTTTCAATTGGATCAAGGGTTAGTAAGCTTTCAACCAATTTAAGTTTGCAGATATTGTTTAGGATAATTTGTGAATGGAGTGCTCAACCCCTGTTTCAGTTCGCGATTGCCACTTTCTTTTAAAAATAAAATAAAATAAAAACTCTTGTACTGCTTTCATTTGGTGCTGTCTTTAAGAAAAAACTTCAGAATTCTTCGTAGTTAACTTTCTCTGTGCACAAGGTTAGAGTTACTAGAAAAGTATAAGTGCGAAAACAGTCTGCACTTGGCTAATTTACCATATTGCTCTTTGTGCTCAATTGTGCATGCGATTTTTTCGCTCGGGCGTCTTTACCATATTTACCATATACATTCAAGAAGCTTGACGCATACCAGTCTTAGGAACTGTACCTTGCAATGATGCACTCACTATACAAAGCACTATTTTGTCGATCTCATCTACTTTTTATTGCTTCTAGGTCGTCGGAGGATCCTGCAAGCTCACAAATGAAGAATATTTTGTCTTTTTCCTCTGTTCAGAATGGCAACTCTTCAGCCACATTGAACACCGATGTTGTTGAGGTAATTTTAGAAACATGCCCACAAGAGCCAGAGATTGTAGAAGTGGAAAGGGAAAACCTAAGTATCCGTAGTCGAGTTTTAAATAAGACTCTGATTCTCTTTGAAGACGTGGATACTATTTTCGATGAAGATCGAGGTTTTATCTCTACAATACAACAACTTGCTGAAACAGCAAAGCGTCCTATGATACTCACATGCAATAGTAAGTGTGTTAAGTTAATACATGAGACCTTCGTTGCTAACATTGTGTATACCTGGACGCTTATGTTCTGTGGTGCAAATTTTATAAATTCTATAGGTCAGGATCCTGTCCTGCCTAATCAGTTGGATAGAAGAGAAGTGCGTTTTGAAGTTCCATCAAGTGAGGAACTTCTAGCATGTTTACATAAGGTACAAGCCTCTATCGATCTCTGCATAGTTTTATGTGTAAATATCTGAAGCTATTGCTGTTTCTGTCCTTGTAGATATGTACGGCAGAAAATGTAGACATTCCAACCTTGTTACTCGAGCAATTTCTTGGGTGCTGTCAAGGCGATATCCGGAAAACCATTATGCTGCTCCAGTTCTGGTGCCAGGGTATAAGAATTAAAAAAGGTCAGGAAAGTTCCCTTGTGCTAAAGAGTTTCATCGAAAAACATAAATCTTAAAGTTTGATGCCTTAAAGCCTCTTTAGATGGATCTTTTACCTTTTACATTTGCTGGAATGTCGTTATACACAGAAAGGGCCCAGATGTCTCATCTGCTGCATGTTGACATTGATGCATGGCATTGGTTGCTACCAAAGGTAGTCCCTTGGGGCTTTCCTTGTCAACTATCAGAACTAGTGGACAAGGAAATCACCAAGTTGTTCACTACGTCGAGACAGAGTACCTCATCGCTGGAGATAGTAGAGGAAGAAGAGCTTAGCCATGAGAAAAGGCAGGAGATAGGTTATTACCATGACACAGATAGTATTGTGACTAAAAAACAAGCTATGTTAAATATGAACGGATCCTTGTATGAAGCCAATGGGTTTTCCACTCAATTTAATGGTGCTGCTGAGTTTTCCAATTCGTCAGGATCCCCAGTTGCATTTACTCGGCGTAGTGCAAAGAGAAAGCAAAGTACAGTATTTTCTTCCCTTTCTGGTGATGAATGCTCTGAACATATTCCGGCAGCTTCACATGTGTTGCCGAATAATCCTGATAATGAAATGCCAGAGGGTGATATTTATAAATACCTGCCTGATATAATTCCTGTCCAAACTTCCGTAGACGTATGTACAAGCCAACACCACTACTTCAGCAGAGAAATACCAGAACTAAATTTGTTTAGATATTCTGAGACAGAAAGTCAGCAGATGTGTGACACATTTAAATTGGCAGATGTGTCGTGTGTGCCTGAATCTTCTTATGTTCCAGAGACTGAGTTTGATGGAGCAGGGATTCAATCCAATACAGTATGTTGTGGTGAGGCTTCTGTTTCTTTCGGAGCAGTTTCTATGAGTGGTGCGGAGTCATTTCCATGCTTTTCCATGGATGCTAACAACCTAGAGGAAGTTATACCAGATGCAGATAAAAATTCAGATACCATACTAAGAACTGTGAATGATATAGATGCAGAAGCAGCCCATGAAGATGAGAAAACAGGAGACACACATATTGAACACGGGGACAGTCCAGTAAGAGGATATCAAGGAATGGATGAGTGTAGTCGTGCAGATTTTAACAACAAGACCTCAACCTTTTTTGAAGAGGACAGGTGTCTGGGGGAGATTAATCCAGTTGAAGAAGCATGGAAAAAATTACGTCATTGTCGTGAAGATCTAAAGTCGCATGTCACCTCAGAAATGAAAGAAGCTTGTCAGTTTCAAGCACTTGTTTCTGGGATGGCAGATCTAATCTCGGAAGCTGATCTGATGTTTGGTTGCTGTCAACCTCCTCTAAGTGTAAGAGCCTCAACCTTATAAGTTTCTAGATTTAAAGAATCACTAAGCATCACACACTCATACATGACCATGGGGTCAACATGGAGATGCATTCGGGCAACTTTTAGAGATGGAACTGTGGGATCTCCTTCCCGTGAAAATCTTTCCTATAAGTCAACTCATACATTCCATAATTTATAGAAATAGGATTATAAATCACAATTTGCTGCTCCACTGCGAAGCCTATAAATTTTATATGTATGATCCCCATAATGAAGGAGATTGCCATTACCACCACGTTTTTCTTAGTTTGCTTTACAGGCACATTGGTTTTGTACTACACAGTGCTGCAAGTTACCTAGTGACTACGGAAACTACATGCAACCTCATTGAAAGTGTAAACTTGTTTCACCTAAGGGCATTAGTTTTTAATCATTATGATCGAGTAGGATATGACACATTAGCTGGACTCAACTTTCCAATTGGGTTTCTGAAATCAAGTAGGTCATCCTTGTAAAAATTCATCCATTATGAATTCAGTTTCAAGCTTTTTACGCCATTCGCTTCACTTTTTATTTGGGGTGTATATAAAAGCTCAGATAGTCTTGATATACTTACTAGGATAAATGTCATGGTTAAGAATTTGAAGACCCTTTTTGAGATGATGGTGACAGACCATAGTGTATAGAGTCAACTTGCAAATATTTTGGTACATTTTATTCATAATCATGACATGATCTTTTACAGGACTTCATTGAGATGCCTACGGTACCAAATGCGGAAAGAGACACCGTCTACTGGTCTGACAAGCAATTGGAGATGACATCAACGATAGTGCAACATGGTCTGAGCTACTTTGCGAAGGAATCCGCCAAGACTGGACCTAATTTTGGGTTAAAGAAGACAGTGGATTTAGCATGGGAGATGTTCGCCTGCACGACCAATACAACAGAACTTGGGAAGGTCCTTACACAGGAGCTGACCCCAAGTCAGATTTCATGTGTTGGAAGAGGTTTAGAGAATGGACCACCAAGAAACATCATTTCTTCTAACAGGTATATGCTTCTCTTCTTCACCATCACCATGACATGGTTGGGTTCTTTGAGTGTTTCTTCTTCTTTTGTTTGGTAACTGTTAAAGGAAATGATTTTGGGGTCCTTTTTGTTCTGTAACTAAAGGCCAATCGATTTTAAGCCACATGACAAATTATCGTTTTGGAGGGGATTTTCAAGTAATTATAGAAATTCATGAGTTTGTATTCTCTTACGCTTGGCATTTCTCGTGGTTCTAATATATCTGTCATTGGTATTTTTGGTGATACAGTGAAATTGGGGAGCATCTATATAATGCAATTCAGGTTTTAGTCCCTCCAAGACTGGTGTTGGCATTGAGAGGTTCTGCATTCAACGACTATGTATCTTCCCTTGGCCAGATTTCCAAATTTGAAGCTTCTCGTTTATCAGATAATATTGATATACCGAAGAACAGACGCAGGTAGGTTATACTAGTTGACTTTACATTCTTCATTTTATTTAATGTTATTTGGTATACTAGTTCTGCCTAGAATTTGTGTATAAATAGCCCATTTTTCTTGCTTGTCTTACTAATCCATTTTTGGGAACTGATTTTTCTAACTACACGACTGTAATTATCGATATCCATACTCTGGTATGGGCTAACTAAAAATAAAGCTCGGCTTTTAGAATTGATCTTTGGAAGATTGCCTTATCTATGTTCTGGTTTGCACGGGGAGAGTTGCTCGCCACTACCTGAGTGCCAGCAAACTGAAACCTGAAGATGTGTCGTTACTAGCTCAACAAAACTGTTACGGGAAGGTATCAGAGGAATAATAATTATACATATTGAGGTTGTATCTTGTATTTATCTATGTATTGTCAGTGAAGAGTCTGAAGACTGCTAAAGAAGGCAGCGAGTTTCACTTCACGAGACAGCAGTTGAGTGGATCAGCGGTGATCTAAAGTTCCTTAGTTAGCTGGATCACACTTGTGCAGCCTAGACGGTAGGTAGGCAACTAGGCAGTGGATGTGTGACCACCGTGAAGTTAAGAGTATAATCTCACCCTCATTGAAGGATTAGATTCAAAAAGTGTAATCAGGTTCATAAGTGTTGTGTCTGAAATATAATTTATTGAATGTGATTCAGTTTAGTCTCTAACAAACAAGTGTACTTGTTCACGAAAAAAACAAACAAACAAGTGTTGTAGGACAATAAAAAAGAATCCCCAGATGGGAATCAGTCTTATGGAAATGCTTCTTCTTTCTTCAGTGATGCTTGTGCAGGGCAAATGGTTCTAGTCTCTTCAACGTGGCGTTTCATCTAACCATATTTGCTTCAGTAGCAACAAACCTTAGGTAAAGCAAAAGTTTGTTTGGAACAGACTATGCATGCGAGGAATTGCATGTTTTTGGTAGGGATATCTCCATTCTCATCAGAAGAGGCTTGAGAATCAAGACTGGGACAGCTTGTGTTCCCTCAATTTCAATCTACCATGGGACCTTTGACAGGGGGGAGTTCTAAGTGGGGTTTGAATAATGTGAATGGTTTGGCCCTTAAACTTAAGTGGATAAGCTTGCCAGTTCGGATCCTGTATGTGACGACTTGTAATATTTAGTTTTTAGAGAATAAGAATTGGATTACCCGAATGGATGTAGATAAATGTACTTGTCAAGAAGATTCGTTGAAAGATTTTGGGACCAGAAGAAAAAACATGTAAAAGGCAAGGATTTGTTTGTTTTCCTCTTACTTTAC
>JAJJMA010202929.1:0-13930 GCA_023529015.1 Papaver nudicaule | reverse complement strand
CTCGAAGTTACATGTTTGTTTGATATAGGATAATTAGTATCAACAGTGAGGTTTCGAAATCTAGATTTTGTTTAACAAAAATTTGGTTAAGGTTTCGAAACAAGAAACACATATTATGCTCATCACATATGTTTGGTGTCGAACTTGAGAGTCCATGTGGTCAAGAACCGCACCTTTTTTGCCTTGACGCACAGGTTATATTTCCCGGTTCACAGAAACCTTTAGGAAACCCCAGGGTCTTTTCGACCATTTAGAACTCACATGGTCAAGACACATTGGTCTCGATTATCAAGTCACTATTAGCCAGCAAACACAGTTTCTAACTCATGTCTTCTCATTGGTCACAATATTTAAGTTTCGGACCAATAGCTCAAGGATACGAAAACCAGATTATGGTTTCGAAATCAATGTTTAGTTTTACCAAAACCTACATTGAGGTTTCGAACATTGAAAATCCATAAGATGAGATAACAAGAATATGGTTTTGGATCCAGAAGTATGATATGGCATACAAGATGTTCATATACAGAATCAAGTAAATGATTCAAAACTTCAGTATTCAGAGCCAAACCAATACGTAATATTCGATGATCAGAACAACAGTATATCGAGTCTACACAACATAAGTGTGAGTCACGATCTCACTTACATTTAGCTCATACAAGTATTTGCTAATCAATCCGACAGAGCCAGACTAGGTAAGTATAGATACAATACTATGATGGATTAAATCTCATGGTACTTCCGAGACAACATCACACTGCTATATCCAACTCGAAGGCTTTAGAAAAAACCTTATATTACCTAGAGACGGAGAAAAAAAGAAATCTCTAAGTAATATGGAACGTCATAACTTCAACAACAACATCGCACGCGATAAAGTGGAGTTATATCTTAAGACACACTGATCACAAGTGATCAAGTCATAACGTAAAGCTCAAGTAGAGAGTTATGTTTTTGCCTTTTATAGCACAAGTGTAAAAGATAATGGAATCGCATTATTTAGATTCACTAACCTCTTGAACGATGAAGCTGGATGTCTTCGTTTGATCTTCAGTCTTCTTCAACTCTTCAAGTAGTGATTCTAAATCCTACCAAAATCTTCCACAACCTAAAGCTAACCCACTCATGACTTTACCTAATGTCTGTTGTTTAGCGGTCGAGTTTTGATCACTAAATTTGACAACTAAGCTTGACATACCAACACTTAGTGAGGTTGACCGAACCGTGCTCTAGCACAATTATTGATTTACTGAAGTTTAAATTTTGAAAAGACGAGGGTACCGAGTACCTTTAATTTTAGTCAACCTATAAGTCAAACATTGAACGGTTCCTATAATCAAGAACAAGATGTCTTTCGTAACTGATTAATTCACACAAGGGAGTCAATACAAGATTCCGAAAGACTGTGTGAACAACCAAGTACGATACTTTAATTATAAATGACAAGTCAAATATAAAGGGAAATAAAGTAAAGTACACACAAGAATTTTGTTAACGAGGAAACTACAAACTCGTAGAAAAACCCCGGGACCTAGTCCAGTTTGTATACTCTTAAGAATTAAGCCGCCAACACACCTACTCTCAGACTTCGGACTAGCTGTTAATCGGTCAATCAATTTCTTTGGACGATTTTTTTTTTTACAAGTGAAAGACCCACTTAACATCTTTGACCGACCCTAACAGCCTAAGGCGAGCCTAGTAAGTAGGCCTATTAAAAAGACTGAAATAAAATTTATAATTTGCTCATAGCCTTACATAATTTTAATTAAGACATAAAATAAATCAGAACAAAATTCTTCTTGTAGCCCTTTTACGGTCACGACATCTTCATGAAATTCGAATTGGGTGTTTTAGTAATCAAGGCAATAAGCCCTGATATACCAAACCCAATTATAATACAAGCCCTTGTACGTATGTGTTGTTGGACTTGATAGCAACACCAATTGAGCCCTCTTACAAGCCCAACCCGTCCTACTATGTAGAGCTCTATATAGAAACTAGGTGTGAGCAACGGATGGACGGATGCGGATTAGGGGTCACCCGCGTCCAATCCGTCAAATGGTGCGGATTGGAAAATCCATCCGTGTCCGCACCCATCACCCGCGGATTTGACATCCGTGGATTAGCGGATGTTGCGGATTGGACGCGGATTATCCGCGGTTTTCAAGCAGGGAAAAAAAAAAAAAAAAAAACTAACAATACAGCGAGCTAATTTCCGATAACTGAGATGACCAGCCAAATAAATTGGCAAAACTGCTGAATGCGATGTACTTCAATTGCAAAACTACTTCCAAAAACCACAACTGGTGAACATGTTAAATAAATGCTGCAAATCAAGAACAAAATTATAACATGAGCAAAATGAGACCTAGAACAACAACTTAGGAAGAGAATATTTAAAACAAATTAAGAGAAGAAGAGATTAAACACCAGAAGACAATTTACAAACACCTAGCTATCTCATCAAAGCAGGAACACAATTTACAAACACCTAGCTATCTCATCGGCATCACAGGAACACAATTTACAAACACCATAAGCTTGAATCAACCACCAAATAACAACCCAGATAATTAAAACAAGCCAAGACCAATCAAAAACAAAAATAGCCCCAAAATCACCATCGTCTTGACCATGAACCCTAGATCTAAAATTAAAGGTACCACCACTGATTGATAACTTGGAAAATCACCATGCATAAAGTGTTACTCAGATCTGATTTACAAGTCAATCTGAGATCGAGTGTTTGATGAAGAAACACTGGGATGTAGTCGACGCAGGCAGAGAAAGAAGAAAGAAGAAGAAAGAAGAAGAAAGAAGAATAGGTCTGTTTTTACCTGGAAAAACAATGTACCGTCGAACAAGACAAGCCTAAACCAAGGATGGTCGTTTCCGTCTTGCTTCGGTCACAGAGAGGATAGAGGTTGGTTTAGGGAGGGAAACAGCGAAGAAACTTGAGATCAGGTTGAGGATGTGTTTTTGGGTGTAAGTGTAGGTGTAGAAAATGCCTTAGGCCAATTTAAGGTACTTAAGAAAAGATTTGTACTAAGGAGGGCATCCATAAGAAGTGAAGTGTGGTGACAGCGGCATCAGTCAGCGGTATTCTCCTACAAAGGATGGGACGTTGAGAAATATTTGGATACAGCGGTATACACCAAGATAGTGTCAGCGGTATGGCTCCGACAAAAGCTGAATAAGTTGGTTGAGCATTTAAGGTTGAGCAGAACGGTCGGATTGTCAGAGTTGACCTGTTGACTCAGTGGGTTCCGAGTCATTGATCTTATCTAATGTAGAGGAAGGACGCTGAAGAGAGGAAGGAAAGCGCTGAGAACGTAAATGAGGCACGGCGGTAAGGCGGTGAGAAAGAAGACAAGTAGTGTCAGAATTATGTTGTTTGTATTAGCTGTATTCCATCATGTAATCGGCGCCTATAAAAGGCCATGTATCACAACTGAAAAGGGGGTTGGAAAAAGTGATTGCTAGGGTTTGATGTATTGAGAAGAATTCCTTCTTCTCCTTAGCTCAAACTCGTGGTAAGATCTTGTGTTTACTGTAGAGAGAAAGTCCTTAGCAAGGTGAGATGCAAGGATGTTTTAATGATAATCTATACTTGAGTGTGTTGATTTACCTTTGTACATATTGTTCTTATGGTTTATGTTGGCGATTATAACTCTCGTTTATGATATGGTGTTTGCATATATGCTTATGATGTTTTGCTCTAAGTGTGCATGTTATGTTATGTTTATGGTTTTAAAATAGGGGTGTATTGGTAAAATCTCTGCTATGGGGATTTTACCAACTACATTTTGGCGCTAGAAGAGGTTTGAACCTGTGTTTCTCAAAAATTTTCTTCTTGTTTTAATGAAGCTTAAAGTTATTATGTGTGGTGTTGAGGTTTTTAAGTATTAGTTATGCTGTTGTGTTTAATGGTTGTTCAGACTTTCCATTTATGGAAGTTATAAGTATGTTTGTTGTTGTTTAAGGAGGCTGAACCTTAAAAGGCTCCTGTGTTAGGAAATAGTGAATGTCTTTAATATGATTAATGATGTCTTAACAGCACATATGCTGCTGGTGGTTTTTAACCATAAATATGCTTGTAAACTTGCTAGAATTTCCCTTTTATAGAAGTCTGTGAAAGCATTGCTGCTGTTAATCTTTACAAAACCATGGAAAAACCTTTCTGTTAAGGCGTGTTGGGCGTCATTAGTATGTTCATAGTTGTGTTTAAATGTGGTTCCTTTCATTTATAGGGGCATAACATGATTTCTTCTTCTTAACTTAAAGGTGTTGGTTCAAAAACTAAAATTTCAACCTTTTTCTTTCTCTGTTATGTTTGAACATGTAATAAGGGTTTCCTGTTTAGATGTTATAAAACTCTTGCTTGTTTGATAAGTTCATATACGTCATTAGGAGTCTAGGATGATGATAGATTACCATGTTGAATATGATTCTTGGCAGATGTCTCTTATTTTACATGTTATGGTGTGATTTTTGGATTAAAGTGTTATGAACAGTCATTAGCAAAATTTCAACGCCGTACAGATTTTGATCTTTGATATGAATATGGTTATCAAACTTTGGTGTTTTAGGGTTTCCATGAGTTTTCAAACTTAGGGTTTTTCTTTCAACTGCCGACAAGATTAGGTCATACTCTGTAAATGTCGCTGCTGTAGTTCTGAGCTATTTTGTTTGATTCCTACTTTATCGGAAACTGCTCAACCACCTCCACTAACGAATTTGGCATTTGCTAACAGTCAAGCTAGCTTAATACTGTCAGGAAGTTCTTTTGTTGTTTTCTACACAGGATACCAAATGGCGACTAAGCGGAAAGGAAGTTCGGCGTCAACAAGTAAAGCTCCAAAATTTCCCATACCCGCTCAGCCTGTACCCCTTCCTAATCGACATAACTTGAGAAGTTCAGCGGTACCACCGCTAGGTTTTGCACATGATTTTTTCTTGAGCGGCAATGCAAGTCAACAGCCAACAACGCCACAACTGGTGATTCAGCAACAACAGTCAATAACGTTGACACCAGAACAACAGCAAACAACAGCAATGCAGGCAGCAGTACCTCCACAGCAAACAACAGCAATGCAGACAGCAGTACCTCAACAGCAGACAACGGCTATGGATACTGTTATAATACAAGACATAACACACTTGGATGGGATACCAGAAGAAGATGAAGAAGAAGAAGTTCCAGCGCAAAGTAAAGGAAAAGCAGTGGATGACGGTACCATCAAAGAAACAACGATTCCCGGCGAGACGTCTCATGCAGTTGAAGGACTATCAAGGGTAGTAGGTGGCAATCTCAACACTAATGGGTTACCCCCGAGAGCAGCTGGCAACACTTCAAAAGAGGTAGGAGGTAGCAGTAGAATGGTGGCAGCTGTTGGAACATCAAGAACGGCGCCAATAACAGTATCAGAAGGAAAATCCACTAGTGCTACTGAAGAAATGCTAAAGAAGTTTTTTGAACAAAGCACCATAAATCAAGCTCAGATGCAGTTGCAGATGCAAAGGCAGATGGACATTATCCTTCAGAGCAATTTACAATTGGCAGAGCAGCATAGGCAGTTAATGGAAAGTCGAAGCAAAAGTCGCTCAACTCATACAGTGCACAAAGCTCAAAAGAGCAGATCTACAAGGCCAGAGGTGGCAGCATCTACAGTCAAAAAGGAAGAAGGAAGTAAGAGGACCGGGAAATCTAATCATGGCGAGGAAAGTTACGCCGACTCGGGTAAATTGGATGATATACAAGAATACGTCACAAAGAGGTTACGCCATATGGAGAAGAAGATAGAAGAAGCTACAGGTCAGCCAAAAGATGATAAATTAAAGAAGGCAATCTTAGAGGCAAAAAAGACACCATTTGTAGATGAAATTACGTATGGACACGTATCCAGGAAATTTAGTATGCCAACTTTCACATCAATCTTCGACGGTACAGGAGATCCAACCTTACACTTACAATGTTACAGGAGAGATTTAACGGCATGGACCGGCTCAGATCCAATAATGTGCATGTCATTTGCCGGTGCTCTCAAGGATGAAGCCTTGGCTTGGTTCGGCGGTCTGAGAGAGAAGTCAATTGCGAGATACACACAGTTGGAAGAGAAATTCATTGCAAATTATATACAAAACAAGAGAGTGCGCCCTGGGGCAGAAAAGTTGTTTAACAATAAGAAAAGACTCATGGAATCGTGTAGAAGTTATATTATGAGGTGGAGAAAGCTTTGTAGTGAAGTGGGATCGGCGGTATCTGACAAAGAAAAGATGCGAGCATTTATTAGTTCAATGGAAACAACGGATAAGATGTTCCAATCTTTATATTGGACTCCAGTAGCAGATATAGGAGAATTGAGAGCTAGAAAAAATGAATGGTTGATATATGAAGAAATGCAAGAAGAAGAGGAACGCCAGAAGAAGGAAAGGGCAAAGCATGCTCATTCTATTAACAATTTGTCGCCAGAAGAACAAGAAGAAGCAAGAAAAGAATGGATTATAAAGGAGCACAAAAAATTAGAAGCAGCAGCAGCAACACCCTCAGCTGCAGTCGTCCCACATCAGCAGCCACAGGAACGACAGCAGTTTCAGCAGAACAGCACTCAGCAGTGGAATCAAGGAAAAAGAGATACTTATGCGGGAAGAGATGATCAAGATAACAGAGGAGGATACGACAATAGAGGCAGATACGCCAACAATGATAGAAGGGGTTATGGTGATAATAGAGGAGGATATGACAATCGGCGACAAGGTAATGGCGATAGAAGATTCAACAATGACAATCGAAGATTCGGTGACAGAAAGCCAGGGTACCCAGATTTCCAAGACGCCACACTACCAAAACTACATGTCACATATACTGATGCATGGGGACAGATAGAGAGTTCAGCATCAAGGAATGAAATCCGCTATCCTTTTAATAGAGGAAATCCCATGAATCCTATTTCCAACACCATCCAATACTGCCAATACCATCAATTTCATGGCCACACAACTGAAAACTGCACAGGAGTTCAGAGAGAAGTACATAGATTCATCCGTATGGGAAGATTCCAAGATTTCTTAGAGTTACCTCCAGCGCCACCATTGGAGGTTCAGCCAATCCAGGTTGTACAGCCAAAGCCTGAAGTTTTTGAAGTTGAAGTTCAGCGTGATCTGAAAGAGTTGAATTGTTTCTCTATTGTGCATTCAACAATCAGTAGAGATGAATTCCATAATAATGTAATGTCAAGAATTCACAAGAGGGATAGCAATGGCAAAGAGATTTTCAGTGTCGCTGTCAAGAACAGCCCACTATTAGAATGGATGAAAAAGCCAGTCAGTTTTTCGGCGGTAGAACTATCACCTGAGGCAAGAAATCATTTGAATCCATTGGTCCTTACCATCCAAATAGGAAAATTCAAGGTTCCAAGAGTGCTGGTAGATCCAGGAAGCTCTGTTGACATTCTCTTCAATTCAGCGTATCAGGCCATGGATTCTAAAGAAGAACCGGTAGAGTCATTAATTCCTTCTTCATACAGCATCTATGGATTTAATGGGATAGCGTCCAAGCCTAAAGGGGAAGTGAAGATGAAGGTTGTTGCATGCGAGACCTTGATCATGGACACTACTTTCTGTGTTGTGGATGTAGATTCGCCATATGCAGCAATCCTTGGCAGACCATGGTTACATAGCATCAAGGGAGTACCTTCGACCTATCATCAGCGGTTGCGATTCCCAACTCCAGAAGGAGTAGCAGAATACATTGGTGACTCTTCTACAGCAAAGGCATGTAATGAAGTAGACGTCAGGATGCGTGAAACTCGAAAGGCCAGGCTGACTGAGAAAAAGAAGCAGACAAAAGAAGCAACCAAGGCTAAAGAAATAACCGCACTAGTCGCCGACCCCAACAAATACATTCTTTCTGTGAAGGAGGGCGACTCAACAGCAAGTCCTTCAGCGGCACCTTTATAGCAATTAAAGGAACCTTCGCCTATGGGTGAGCCAGATCTGCATTTCACAGCGGTAGAACCTACAAGGGAGATTAACATAGGTGAAGAGGATGCTCCTAAGATAGTAAAAATTGGTACCTTATTGAATGAAGAAGAATCTCGGCAGTTAGAAGCTTTACTAAAAGAATATGTGGATGTTTTTGCTTGGGGCATGAATGAGATGCCTGGTATTGATCCAGAAACTGCATGTCATAAGTTGGATATAGATCCAAGAATCAGACCATTCAAACAGCGTCCAAGGAAGTTGGCACCAGCGTAGAAGGAGGCGGTGGAAGCAGAGATTGACAAGATGAGGGCGTCAGGAATCATTAGACCAGTTCAATATCCGGAGTGGATAGCTAATATGGTGGTGGTTCCTAAGAAGAATAAAGGGGTAAGAATTTGCATCGACTTCAACGACTTGAATAGGGCGTGTCCCAAGAATAGCTTTCCTTTACCAAGCATAGATCAGACTGTCGATGCAACTTCTGGGCATGAATTACTATCTTTTATGGACGGCTATTCTGGATATAACCAGATACCGCTGGCAGAAGAAGATCAGCGGCACACAGCTTTCTTTTCTACTAAAGGTTTATTTTGTTACACAAGAATGCCATTTGGTCTTAAGAATGCTGGTGCTACATATCAAAAGATGACCCAAGATATGTTCGAAAAATGGATAGGTAAAACTATGGAGGTTTATGTTGATGATATGTTGGTCAAGAGCAAGAAAAAGAAGAATCACGTGCAAGACTTGAAAGAAATTTTCGATCACATGAGAGTAACCAAGTTGAAGATCAACCCAGCAAAGTGTGTATTCGGCGTCACCTCCGGAAAGTTTTTGGGTTATGTTGTCACAAAAAAGGGAGTAGAGGCAGACCAAGCCAAAGTCAAAGCTATTTTGGAAATGCCCTCGCCGGTAACCCTGAAAGATGTTATGCGCTTAAATGGCATATTGGCGTCTCTTAACAGATTTATATCTCGGTTTTCTGACAAATGCAAGTTATTCTTCCAAATGCTGAAGAAAGGAGAGAAGTTCAATTGGACAAAAGATCATGAGGATGCCTTTCAGGGAATAAAGAAGTATTTAGCCACCTTGCCAGCTATTCAGCCGCCGGAACATGGAGAAGAATTGAGGGTCTACTTGGCGGCCACATCATCAGCGGTTAGTGCAGTTTTAGTGCGGACAAAAGAAGGAGAGACACCAATCTACTATATTAGTCGAACTCTACAACCCGCTGAGAAAAATTATACTAAGATAGAGCAATTAATACTAGCTCTGGTTTTCGCCACTAGCAGACTTCGTCCATATTTTCATGCTCATCCCATAACGGTACTCACCAAAACTCCCATTGAAACCATTCTTCATAGTTCTCAAAGAGCAGGGCGTATTGCAAAATGGAATGCTCAGATAGATCAGTACGGCGTCAAATACGAAATAAGGACAGCTCAAAGATCACAAGTTATCGCCGACTTTTTGGCAGACTTTCCAATAGAAGAAGAAGAAGAAGAAGAAGAAACTGAAGACATCCCATTTATGGAGAAGGAAGATCCGGATGAAGGAGTTCCAGACTTATTGAAAAGAGATCCAAATCAGTGGGAAGTATACGTTGATGGCTCAGCTAACAAAGAAGGCAAAAGAATTGGCATAGTCTTTATCTCGCCAAAGGGTTCTAGGATAGTCCACTCATTCAGATTAGAGTTCCCAGCTACAAACAATGAAGCAGAATACGAAGCGGTAATACACGCTATGAGACTCATAATCGAGATGGACATCAGCAACATCCGCTTAACTAGTGATTTCCAATTGGTCATTCGACAGATCCTAGGCAGATATGAAGCACATGATAGCTCACTAAAACAGTACTTACAATTGGTAAGAGAATACGCTAACAAGATTACCGGCATCGAATTTAGACATATATGCAGAAATGACAACAGACATGCTGATGCGCTGGCATTTATCTCCTCTATGATGGCGGATCCAGAAATACCGGCAATAGCAATTGAAAGATTAAAGATGTCGTCAATAGAAGAAAGAAGGCAACAGGAAGTTCTGGCGGTAGACATTGAAGAATCAGCGGAAACAGACTGGAGAACTCCCATCAGATATTACTTGGAGCATCTTACCACTCCTGGAAACAAGCTGCTAGCACACAAGGTCATAAGCAGATTAAGAAATTATGAGTTGAGAGAGGGCGTATTATATAGAAGATCATTTGCTGGGCCGTTGTTACGATGCGTATCAAGGGAGGAAGGAAAGAAGCTGTTGAAGGAAATTCATGAAGGTGATTGCGGAAATCACAGCGGGCAGAGGGTGCTGGCTCTAAAAGTGAAAATGCAAGGCTATTACTGGCCTTGGATGAATGGTGACTCCGCTGAATATGCTAAGCGGTGTAGGAATTGTCAGCTGTATGCAAATAAGATAAAGGCACCAGCAGTATCGCTGAATTCAGTATTAAGCCCTTGGCCCTTTGCCAAGTGGGGGATTGACATCATTGGACCGCTAACACCAGGATCGGGACAGCGCAAATATATCATTGTGGCAACAGATTATTTTACCAAATGGTGTGAAGCTAAGGCACTTAGACAAAGAACAGGAAAAAAAGTATTTACATTCATATGGGAAAATATATTCTGTCGTTTTGGTGTTCCGGCGGAAATTTGCACTGACAATGGGAAGGAATTGGTCGGCGAGAATATTGAAAACCTGCTGGCAACATACGGCGTTAAACTGGGAAAATCCACTCATATCTATCCTCAAAGCAACGGGCAGGCGGAGGCCACCAATAAAACAATAGGAATGGGGTTAAAAAAGAGAGTTGAAGGACACAAGAAGGCATGGTGTGAGCATCTTCACAACGTCTTATGGTCTTACAGAACTACAATTCGAGAGGCGACAGGAGCATCTCCCTTTTTACTCACGTTTGGTGCAGAAGCGGTACTTCCATCAGAAGTTATATTGCCAACGACAAAACACGAAGCTTGGGAGAAGAATCTCAATACAGACTTAATCTTGGCAAAACTAGACGACTTGGAAGAACATCGGCTCATTGCTTTGACTCATATGGAGAATTACCATCGCCGTCTAGCCAGGGAGTATAATAAGCGTGTAGTGCCAAGAGACTATCAGCCTGGTGACCTTGTATTAAGAGAGGTACCGCCGTATCAGAAGAAGAAAGGATGTAAGAAGCTGGAACCTACTTGGGAAGGCCCTTATGTTATCAAGCGTATAGCGGGTAGTGGAGCTTATGTGTTAGTTGATGAGTATGGAAAAGAACTTGAGCATCCATGGAATGCTAAGTTTATTAAGAGATTCTATCCATAAGGTTACATGTAAAAATCCGAAGTCTTGGGCGGGCATAATACCCAAGAAGTCTTATTAGCTTTTGTAATTTGCAGCAAATAAGATCCGGGGACGTAGGTTTGCTTTATGCGCCGAACCCCGTTAACAAATTATTGTGTCATTTTAATTATTCGCATACGGCGACAAATACGCTGAGGCAAAATTGCCAAAGAAAAATTTTACAAGGCTCAATAGCCATACGCTGAGGCAAAATTGCCAAAGAAAAATTTACAAGGCTCAATAGCCATACGCTGAGGCAAAATTGCCAAAGAAAATTTTACAAGGCTCAATAGCCATACGCTGAGGCAAAATTGCCAAAGAGAAATTTACAAGGCTCAATAGCCATACACCGAGGCAAAATCGCCAAAGAAAAATTTACGAGGCTCAATAGCCATATGATGAGGCAAGATTGCCATGAAAGTCGTACGCCGGGGTATAACGAAACATTTTAGATGTCTGACTAATAGTAATTCTGGCTAACTGGTGCTATAACTCCTGACGCGTTACTTGTTGATCTGTAAGTGCTGGCAGAAAAATATAAGACTCCCGGAGGCACTAACCACCCTCTTGGCAAACCTACCACTTATAATAGATCGCCGACGGGCACAAGTAACAATGTATAGCGAAAACGGGTGCGATGTGGCTAAGAAAGAATGCTGTCAGTTCATCATTAAAATAAAATGGATTCGAATATACCGGCGGAAATAAGGAAATTGAAAGACTCAAAAAGTTTAACTTATATTCATTAAAGTTCCATAACAAAAAAGTGAGAGATATGAATATATCTCTTGCGAAACAAAAGCATGAACAACTAAGAGTTATCTAGATCACGCTTGATGACTGGAAGATGAAACATTTGTCAGACTTGCACTTCTGGAGACTTCACGGGATTGTCAACAGCCATATTTGGATCCTTAATAGATGTGTCAATATTTTCTTCTCCACCCTCAGTGGAAACTGCACCCTTTTCTTGGTTTGATTCGTTGGTACCCTGGTTTGAATTTTTAGAGGCGTCCTGGCCGTCATTAGCATTAGCACCCTTGCCGCCATCTTGATGAGAATCTCGACCCTTTGGCTGCAAATCTTCGTCACCTTCGGCGTCCTCTTCTTCACCACTTTCCTCTCCAGAAT
Organism: Papaver nudicaule; assembly: GCA_023529015.1. Classification (NCBI taxonomy): domain Eukaryota; kingdom Viridiplantae; phylum Streptophyta; class Magnoliopsida; order Ranunculales; family Papaveraceae; genus Papaver; species Papaver nudicaule. The sequence goes on along the minus strand of JAJJMA010202929.1, from coordinate 1,474 downwards.
CTGACCCGCTGTCTATGTGAACAGTATCTTCAGCATTACCTTCATTCTCAGCAGCAACAGGAGTAGTCTCGGTGTCAGGAGGAAAGCGGCCAGGGGCATAGTCTTCTGGAATATCTATATTGTGATCAGGGCAAAATGAAGCCAAATACATCTGAATAGCAAGAAAACCGCTCATCCTTACATCAGCGGTATATTGCTCTTCTTGTGTTTGGGCAGACTTCTTGGCAAGACTCAACTCAGATTGAAGGGATTTGTGCATTTTTCGAAGTTTGTTGGACTTAGAGGACTCAGCCTCAAACTTTTCCTTGTACTCTTGGAGTGCCTTAACGTCATTTTCCAAATTAAAAATCTTGCCAGTACACTGCAAATGCTCGGTCTCTAACGCATGCATCTTATCTCCACAAGATTGATGGTCTTTCACTTGTTCCTCTAGCTGAGCAATTCTAGTAACACACTCTTTGTGTTCTTTCAAGGTGGTGGTTTGTTCTTCCAATTGAGACTCCAGATTCTTGTATTTCTCTGAAATAAGGAAAAACATAGTATTAGTGCTGAGGCAATAGCAAATTGGAAATTACATGGGAAAACGAAATCCTAAGGAACTACCTTCTAGACCGCTAACATACTCTTGAATACCCTTTTTGGCAACACTTATTTCATCAAGTTTACTCAAAACTTCCTGATCAGAACAAGGGCCAACGGCTTGTTTGATTTTGAGTCTAAGTATATTATTTTCTTCATTTAGCTGCCTAGCGCGATCTCCATGAATTTGGGCAAAATCTTTATGGTGTTGAATTTCATCTCGGGCGGTATCTCTTTCAGCAGTACGGCAGACCAGTGTAGATGATAAGCGCGAAATGGTGGCTTCCTTATCCTTCAGTTGGGTGGTTACCTTCATATGGTCCACAATAGCTTTTTCTTTGGCTTTACGTTCCAATTCAGCTAAGCGGGAGGCGTTGTCAAGCTCACTCTTTGTCCATGCCACATCCGCTTCAGAAACTTTGATAAGATGGTCAAGATTTACATTAAGGTCAGTGACACGGCGTAATTCTCGGCGGTACCATCTAAGATCTCAGTCAATGTCAAGCAGCATGTTACGCTGATTAGCGTTAGCGCTAACCAGCTTATCTATTTCAATCTTAACTCGCCTCGATTGACCGTCATCATGTTGCTGGCGACCTTATAATAGACAGGGACTAAAAGTGGGAAAAAGGAGACGGCGGAATATAAAATACTTAGAGAAAATAGAAGAAAAAGGCTAACCTTGAAGTTCTTTATGTTCTTTTTTCTCCTTATTGTAGTAATACCGGAGTCGATCACCTTCCTTCTTCTCCTTTTCCACTTGAGCCTTACTCTGCTCTAGACTCTGCTCTAGTTTGGCTTTATCCTGGCGAAGGTTGTCGCGTTCTTGTTGCAATTGAGCATTCAAAGTGATACCACCAAGATTGCGCTGAAAATCCTGAAGAATAAGAGAAAC
>JAJJMA010202918.1:0-10885 GCA_023529015.1 Papaver nudicaule | reverse complement strand
GATGAAGACGGAAAAGAAATAATGATAATTGCAGAAGCAAAGAAATTCGAGCCATGGCAGTTGGAACCAATATTCTACTCAACGGATGATCTTCCCGAAGATGGCCCAAGCAACAATCCCCTGGTGATAACAACAAGCGTAAACGGAGAGTCATTGTCAAAGATATTGGTTGATCCAGGGAGTTCTGTCGACATCCTCTTCGGAATGGCATACAGGAAATTCTTCAAAAACATACCGCTAACGGCGTCAGATTATACAATCTACGGATTCAACGGAAGACCTTCGAGGCCAAAGGGTGACGTCTTATTGCCAATTTACGTAAGCTCGATGAAGTTGCAGACAACATTCTGCGTCCTAGACATCCAGTCACGTTACAACGCTATCTTGGGACGACCATGGTTGCATGGGATATTGGGAGTACCTTCTACACTACACCAAAGCTCAGATTCCCAACTCTTACGGGTATAGGTGAAATCAAGGGAGAAATCATGGAGTCAAAATCATGCCACGAGAAGGACATCGAACAAAGGAGATTTGCAAGGCGTAATCGAAGGGAGCGATACAAACAACAAAATGCAGAGATAATCGACAAAGAAATCAACCAAGTAATCCAAGGAGATAGGGAAGCAATTTCGAAGGAAGCGCCGAAGGATCCCAGTGCAATGAATGAAGAAACACCAAACTTTACCCCGACGGAACCTACCGAGGACGTGAACATTGGAACTAGCGAAGAGCCAAAAATCGTGAAAATTGGAACATTAATGGGACAGGAACAACATGCAGAATTGGAAAGCTTACTAAGGTAATACGCGGATGTATTCTCCTGGAGGATGAGCGAGATGCCGGGAATTGACCCAAGCTTAGCATGTCATCATCTAGACATAAGTCCTTCAATACGACCATTCAAGCAAAGACCAAGAAAGCTAGCAGATGTGTACCAGGAAACAGTGGAATCCGAGATCGAAAAGATGATTGCCACAAGAATTATAAAGAGAATACAATATGCAGACTGGATCTCGAACATGGTCATCGTTCCGAAGAAAAACAAAGGAGTACGAATCTGTATCGGCTTTAGCAATTTGAACAAAGCATGTCCCAAGGATCCTCACCCACTTCCCAGCATATACCAAATGGTGGATGCAACAGCAGGTCACGAGTTATTAAGCTTCATGGACGGTTATTCGGGATACAACCAAATCCCCTTAGCAGAAGAAGATCAGAAACACACGGCATTTTTAACATCCAACGGGTTATACTGTTACACACGAATGCCCTTCAGACTAAAGAATGACGGTGCTACTTATCAGAAAGCAATGGAGAATATCTTTCGCCCTTGGCTGAAGAAGACTGTCGAAGCATATGTAGACGACATGTTAGTAAAGAGCAAGAAGGCATAAACTCACGTGAGAGATCTCCGAGAGATACTGGAGAAGATGCGCCAAATCAATATGAAAATCAATCCTGCAAAATGTATCTTCGGAGTCACCTTGGGGAAGTTCTTGGTTTACGTCGTCACGAAGACTGGTATCGAAGCATACCCATCGAAGGTGCAAGCAATACGATAAATGCCATCACCTACAACGATAAAAGACGTATAAGCACTAAACGGAAGATTGGCTACCCTTAGCAGATTCCTTGCTCGATCCTCATATAGATGTACTTATTCAACATCCTGAAAAAGGGGTAAAAATTCGTATGGACAGATGATAGGGAGGCCGCATTCCAAAGAATCAAAAATTACCTAGCAAGCTTGCCAGCCCTGCAACGTCCGGAAAGGAATGAAGATTTCTGACTTTACATTGCCGCCAATTCGGATGTCATCAACGCAGTACTCGTAACCACCAGAGGAGAACAAAAGCCAGTATACTACATCAGCAGGACACTTTTTCAGGCCGAGAAAAATTACACCAAGCTGGAGCAACTCATACTCGCATTAGTGGTGGCAACCCAAAAGCTTCGAACGTACTTCCAGGCCCATAAAATCATTGTACTAACCAAAACACCAGTTGAATCTGTCCTTAAAAACATACAGGCAGCCGGGAGAATTGCAAAATGAAATGCCCAAATAGGCCAATACGACGTGGTTTACGAAATTCGAACATCATTAAAATCACATATCATCGCTGATTTTTTAGCTGAATTTCCAATCGAAGAAGATTACGAAGAAGAGCCAATACTGGGGATCGAAGATGAAGATGGACCACTAGACCTCCTAGAGAAATGTCACCCTCGACGTTGGGAAATATTCATCGATGGGTCGGTAAATGGTGATGGTCGGGGAGTTGGAATAGTGTTCACTTCGCCAGAAGGGAAACAGACAGTATACGCACTCCGGTTGGAGTTCGAAGCAACAAATAATGAAACGGAATATGAAGCAATGATCCATACTTTAAAATATATGATAGAAATGGAAATACAAGAAGCACGGATAACTACTGAATCTCAATTGGTGGTACGACAGCTTGATGGCAACTAGCAATCAAATGATTCATTATCAAAATACAAGAAGTTAGCGAAAAGATTAATGGCAAAGACCCCGCATTTAAAAATTCGGCACATATGCAGGAAGGACAACAGGCATGCGGACGCTCTGGCATTCATTGCCTCAAAAACAACGGACCAAGACGTCATCTCCGTCGAGATAGAAAGGGTGAAGAAGTCATCTATTGCAGACATAAGGGACGAGCAGGTAATGACAATTCAGGATGACAATGAAGATTGGAGAGTACCCATACGAAAATACTTTGAGACCAAGGAGCTGCCAAGCAACTCGCTTGAGGCACATAAAGTAATAAGTAGATCAACAAATTATAAAATCTTAGATGGAGTTCTATACAGACAGTCATTTTTGGACCACTACTAAGATGCGTTCATCGAATAGACGGTGTTGCACTAATGACATAACTACACAGCGGAGAAACAAGAACTCACAGTGGGGCAAGGGCCCTCGCTCAGAGAACCAAGGCTCAAGGGTATTATTGGCCGTGCATGCAGAACGACGCGAAGGACATATCTCGAAGGTGCGACCCTTGCCAAAGATTCGCCAAGAGAATTTATGCGCCAGCAACAAACTTAAATTCAGTACTAAGCCCATGGCCCTTCGCCAAATGGGGGTAGATATTGTCGGCCCATTCATCCCAGGAATAGGGCAAAGAAAGTACATCATCGTGGCAACGAATTACTTCTCAAAGTGGATCGAGGCTAAATCCCTAAAACATCATACATGCTGAGAGGTTTTCACTTTCTTTTGGGAGAACATATTTTGTCGTTTTGGGGTCCCTGCCGAAATAGTCTCGGACAATGCTCAAGAATTTCTTAGCGCTGACGTTAGAGAATTGTTAAGCCAATACAATGTAAGGCTAGGAACTTCAACTCCAATATATCCGCAAAGTAACGACCAGGCAGAGGCAACAAACAAGACAATATGAGACAACTTGAAGAAAAGAGTCCTTCACCACAAAAAACAATGGTGTGAACACTTGCACAATGTATTGTGGGCATTTCGAACATCTAAAAGGTCTGCAACAGGAATGACTTCGTTTCACCTAACATATGGGACAGAGGCAATGCTCCCCACCGAAATAATGATACCAACAGATAAATACAAGTCATGGGAGCAAAACCTCACAGCTGACCTAATATACGCCAAGCTGGATGACCTCAAAGAAGCCAAAGAGGATGCTCGGGAGCACATCATCAACTATCAGCAAGGGCTAGCTCGAGGATACAAAAAAAAGGTCATCGAAAGGGAATTTCAACCAGGCGAGATGGTGCTCCGAGAAATCCCACCTTACCAAAAAGGAAATGCAGGGAAACTAGAACCAATCAGGGAAGGACCTTTCAAAGTAAAGCAAGTAGCAGGAAAAGGTGCATACAAGGTAATCGATGAGAAAGACGGAATGGGGCTCGACAATGCATGGAATGCGAAATATATAAGAAAATATTATACATAAAAATATTATACCTCGCTATGTACCCCGAGTAAAGAATATCTTTAATTCATACAGACCGTTTTCTTCGACTCAAAGTCCTACCTGATTAGGCGTATCTCCTAAGGCTTTGACGCCATGAAAGCAAACAGGCCATGATGCCACATCTCCCCTAGCACCTTGTCGCAATAAAATTAAAAAGGCCTTAACGCCAAGGCCCAGATGCCAAAAATAAAAAGTCCTCGCATAGCAGGCACAGAGATGATGTCCATATACGCCGTAAGGGCCCTACGAGCTATATGGCACAGTCCTCTACCCACAAGACACCCCGTTAGCGGTGGGTACTCTGCGTCTAAGCTATATAAGCCAATGATACATTTGAACCCACTACCAAACGACCATGAGGACCTGTCTTTTGAGGCGTTGAAGGGACGATAAATGGGATTAACATCTACCTTTAGGGTGGATGGAACCCCAAGACAACTAATTAACTTACATTCACGGGAATGGCAAGCGAGTTACGCAACCAAGGGACCTCCTATAAAATTAAAAAATAAAAAATAAAAAAAAAATCAAAACACAGCCTCGAGGAGGGGCTGCCGAGAATTGACGGGTCGAATTCTAGGCGCGATAGGAGAATAGTACCATGTCTAAGCTCCAGCCTTGACCGACACTCCCCCATTGTGCTAGTGTATTATCGGGGCACAACATAGCAACTACCCACCATAAGTTCCCTACTTTACTTGGGATGAACGGATTATTAGAGCACCACCATGTTCTCTCGGAAGATACTTAGTATCCTCGATATCCACCCAATATACTGAGGCAAAACGGGTACCTATGGCCTCGATAGCCAGTGTTTGCTTTAAAACAGGAAAGTAGATGAAAGCCTTTGGGAAGGGTGATTCGTAAGCCCCCACTGGCTTGGTTTACTATCTCCCACATCGAAGTAAGCCCCGGAGTTGCACCTCGAGTAACCTTAGGAGACTAGAATATTGCACAGATAAAACTCGTGCCTAACCATGAGATAAGAAACAAGCAAAGCAAATTGAAGAAAAAATTATCTACCAGCAAGGCAGAAAGGGGAAATTCATTACAAAGAAAGAAGAAGTAACGTTCCATTGTACACAATACACAGCAGAAACAAAAACAGAAAGGCAGGCCCTTGGTAAACAAAAGAAAATACAAACAGATGACGAAAGGAATATAACATCTATTAAGTGACATCTTCGGTATCCTCCTTTGCACTAGCAGCAACTTCGGGAACCCGTTCGACATCAACCTTAACAACTCGAACATCAGGCTAGGCATCTTTGCCCACCTCGTTGCTGGTAGTTTCGACAGAATCCTTTGAAGATTCCTTAGTCGACTCTTCGGTGCAAGCATTCTCACTTTGATCCCCTTTCCCTTTCTCCAAAACACCACCATCTACCTCTTTTCGCTTCTCGCCCTCTGATGTCTGCACATCCACCACCTTTTCTTCCACTGGCTAGTCGCCCCCAGATTCCTCCACAAAATTATCCTCTCCCATGTTCTCGTCCTCACCATCACCATCACCATCAACAAAAGCATCTCCATTATCCTCTTCTTCAACCTCGTCGACACCAACTTTCTCTTCCAATAATTGTGTTATTATCTCTTGAACATCCTGGGCATAAACTAACTCCTTATCAGACTCTAGCAACGCATCAGCATCACTCGTGCCGTTACGATAGAAAGGAGGTCGCATTCCGAATTTCCTGAAAAGAGTACGAACATGCATGCGACTGAACAAAGCTTTCCGTTCAGACTCTCCAGCAATATGTTGATTTAGCGACGCAACCTTCTCCTCAAGAAGCTTAATTTCCCCATCCTTATCATCTCGACTCTTCCGAAGAACTACAAGCTAATTTTCTTTATTCTTCAGCTGGTTGTCCAGCTTCGAAGCCAGTTCGCTCTGAGCTTTTAAATTTCCAGAAAGAGAGTCTCGTTCATTGGCAACAGTTTCGAGTTGCTTCCCCAAGTCCACCACATTACCTGACCACAAAGCAATGGAAAAATCAATTAAAGTGTTTTAACAACAAGAAATCAAAGAAAAATCGATCACCAACCACTGTCTTACCCCTGCTTTTCTCAAGATCCGAGGAAAGACTACCATTTTCTTGTTTCAAGCGCAGCAGCTCCTTGTCAAGACGAATAATCTCGTCCCCTTGAGATCGAGACAAATCTAGCAAGTACATCCCATGATGATGACTCTGTCACAACAAACAACATACAATTAAGCAAGCAATCGACAAAAAGCCTACCACAGCGCGAGGAGATATACTTACAGCCTCGTGGAACGCTTGATGCCTCGTCCACGCCGAGCCAAAGGTCTTCGTGTTCCAAACACCAGAAAACGCTTGTGAGAGAAAAGTGGCAAGGGAGGGGTCGAGTTGACAATTTTGAGGATCTTTGGTGTATGCTTTCAGGTGATTCGCAATGTCTTCGGCATAAGGTCGAGATAGAGAACACCGCTCCTTGACCTGTCGAATTTCCTCATCAGAAGACGGCCGGTGAGGAAAGCTAGTAGGAACCGAGGGGCCACCTAGGGAAGACAGAGAATGTTGACTAAAGGAAGCATCAACCATACGCTCATTTGATCCATACACATCCAACCTCATGCCAGAGTGAGAAAGGCCGGACTCAAAATCGGCGACAGTAACATTCAAGGAAGCAGAGGAAGGGGGTTCTTTGGTCAGCACAACATCGTTACGAGATGGCTTCGGCAAAGAACTTTCGGGAGGTTGTTCAACAGCGGAACCCTTATTGCCTTTCTTCAAGGGATGAACATCCTCGTCATCTTCGGTCTTTTCATCATCTATATCCTCGACAGATACATTTGAAGGCTCGTTCACCCCTTTACCAGCAGCCCTTGTAGCATACCTCCTCGAGCTCACCAACTTCGAAGCAACAATATTTATAATACCTTTACTCGGTCCACCAGTGGCAACCTTCTTCCGATTAGGGTCACATATAGAGTAATCCATATGACCATCGCCACCAGTAATCATCTCGTCCAACTGAAAAGTAGCCAATTTGTCAGGTTCCAAACAGGGCCAGGTATTCATACCCATAGCATAACTGAGGCACGTTGTGTTTGTCACCTGACCACTCGCCTCCTTTCCAGCGCACTGACCGGCTTCGATGGTCTTTTTCTCTTTTTTTGGATCATCAACTCGCCCTCGGCTCTGTAACCTACTTTGTTTCTCCTGATCCTCTTTCTGCAAAAGAAGGCATAAATAAGGATAGGCAGATCAAAGGGAATTTCAAAAAAGGGAAATTTTTAGGGTACCTTTGCCTTGTAAATAGCAATTTTCTCCTGAGATTTCTTTCGCTCTTCCTCGGAGAAGTGTATCTTGTAGAATTCAACAATAGGAAAATCATGACCATCCTCGAAGATCGTTCGCTCGGTCTTATTCTCCTCATCGGTGTAGCCAAAGAAAATGGGGCCCTCGATAAGCACTGGCTTCGAGAACCACACTTCATCGCTGGAGTGTCGAATAAGCGTGTTCGTATTAGACCCCGACGGATCCACATCGCCCAGAACATGTTTGGAATTGGAAACCTTGGCGAGACTTACATTCCCAGGAGTAGCTTCCTTGAGCAGATTCTTTTCTGCCCTATATTGCTTAAAGAAATTAACGGCGTTCCAAAAGCTTGGAGGATGTGCCGGGTCCTCGGGAAGCTTCTCGTAATAATACGACTTACCCTCCGAGCGAGCTACCCACTCACGAATCACTCGAATGACATTTGCATTTAATTGCACCACACCACAAAGAGGTGAAATCTGGGAATAAATCTCATAGAAAAGGGGGTTCTTCGGATTGTATAAAGGAATGGGAAGTTCGGCACCCAGTTGCTCACCGGAAACGATAATCCGCATCCTGTTGCAGTTGTTGGTAGAGATAAGCCCAGGAGATAAGTTAACTCCTTTACCAAAACTTGTACAAGAGAAGAGATCCTTCTTGAAACCATAAATTTCGGCTCTATCCTCCCAACCAAGAAGCTGAGGATCAACCATCTTACGGGGAAAGGTACTTTCTGCAGAGACATTCTTCTTGGGAGCCTGAACACGGCAACAGAAGTTAGGCGGGAATTAAGTTAACATGAATCATGAAAAAGAAGAAGCAACAATAAGAAAATTCAAAAAACTCACCATAACTCAGAGAATAGTTAAGAGGAAATACGACAGAGATAAGCCTTATAAACTGAAAAACTCTAAAGACAACGAGAAGTTTAAAAGAGGAAGAAAGAAAAAAGGGAGGGCGAACGGGTTTAAATAAGATGACTATGGAACCGACGCAGCAAGTTAAAGGTGGAGTGGGCGATAGTCTCGAAAAGCTTTTAAGGCTACGTGTGTCAGTTTGAAACTAAATACTGGACACGTGTCGAGGAAGCTGAAGCACCAGAGGTTTTCTTCTTCGAACGCCATCGACCTCCGAATAAGAAAAGAGGCAAATTGTAGAGGATAAAATACCATGGTACACGTGTCAGAAGCGGAAGAGAGGGTCAAAGAAGGAAGAACGACAGCGAAGTAGGGAATCAAACCCGAGAAGATCTCGTACGACAGTGAGTTGTCACGATCGAATATCTGGGAAGGCGTGTTCAGGACGGATAACAGCTAGGAAGGTGTCGTAAGGGAAATGCTCGGCAAAGAAGACTCGAAGGCGTCGAGTTAATAGCTCGAAGAAAAGGGTACGAGGACACCCCGAAGGCACTGACTTATTTGACAAGCTCTGACACCACCACGATTGAGTAGTTTGTCCTATTAGCTGTAATCCACTTCCGACTCGGCCTATATAAGGAGAGCTCGAGGTCCATTGTAGGGGTTGGAATTTTGGTGTAACCTTAAGGAGTGTGAGAGAGATTAGGTTAGTTTCTCCTCAGGCCTCTGAGCATCATTTCCATGTATTGATATCCAAAGAAATCTAAGTTCCAGTTATACTTTATTTATTGTCGTATTGATTTATTATGTCCGTTCATCTCGATATAGTTCTTATCTTCGTAGTGGTCGTACTAGTATCGATTCATGCAACTAAAACCATAATTTAGACTTGAGGATCTAATGGCTGTCGAGTATGAAGTACCTATGCAGATTTTATACTCACACAAATTGCATCGACCATATTTCTATTCTCTTTGATTGGATTGGTTTCATGAGTAGATATACCACAGGATTTTCACTTGCGATAACGTAATTTATGTGTGCTAGAAGATAGTGTCTGAGTTTCTGTATCGCATAGAAGAGTGGTAGGAATGCCTTCTCGACCAATGAGTATCTCAGTTCAACGTCCTTTAACGTTCTGCTAATGTAATATATTGGTACTAAATTGGTATAGCCCATGTCTTGAGCAATGATGGCGACAATTGGTGTTTCTGTGTTAGCCAGGTAAATATATAGTGGTTGGCCTTTTATTGGGGGGCGTGCCACATGAGGATGGGTAAGACACAGTTTGGTTTTCTCTAGGGCCCGTTATTGGCTGTCCTCCCACTACTTGAAGCTAGCATTCTTTTTTAGTAGTAGGAGGAAATATTGCATGTGTTGTGCCAACCCTGGGACGCACCTTCATATGTATGAGATTTTTCCAATTAGTGTGTGGAGCTCGTCTCTTGTGGTTGGTGGTGTCAATGTTAGGATCGCACTGGCTTTGTCAGGTTCCATTTTGATTCTTTTCTGTGTAACTTGAAACCCTAGGAATTTGCCTGAGGTTACTCCAAGGGTGCAATTAGCCGGGTACATTTTTAAATTGTATTCCCTGCACCTTGCGAAAACCTCCCAGAGGTTGTTGTTAGAGCATTGCTCGGTTGAACCCACTGATGTTGCTATCTCAAGTCAGTTGTCAAGTTTAGTTGACCAAAACACAATCCTTGATAAGTCTACTCTACAACTCGGACTAGGATAGATTTAAGAATTCGAGACGAATACCATTGAAGATGAAGACCGGAGCTTACATACTTGATTAAACATATCGTCCTCACTAAAGGTTAGAAAGGTTTTCCATTCATGTTTCGTATTTGCCATTCTATCATGATAATAGTCTATGATGTTGTTTATGTGATCCGAAAGATTATAACGATTAGTTCTCTTAAGCATCTAAGTCATTTCATGACTAATGCTCAAGTAGAATGTGGAATAGAGTTGACTCTTAAATTGCATGAACAACATACGCGTTCATGTACGCGTTCATAACTTGAATTGCGTTTTTGTTTAGAGCTAAAAAGCAATTTGTATGTACGCATTCATGTACGCGTACATGAGAACTCAGAAAGTTTATGAACTCCAAAACTGCTTTATGTACGCCTTCATATACATGTACATATAAACCATGTGAAGAACATCTCAACGGTGTAGGCGTTAATGTGTTGACGTTCTTGCCTATTGTGATTAGTTTGTAGTTGGTAAAATCCCCATAGTAGAGATTTTACCAATACACCCCTATTTAAAGACCATAAACATGATATAATAGACATACTTAGAGTAAACCTCTATCAACACACATATCAACACTTAAACACAAACATGAGACAGAACCAAGAATGGAATCATAAACATAACATAACAGATAAGAAAACCAACACTCTCAAGTATAGATTAACATTAAAGTATACTTGCATCTCACCTTGCGAAGGATTACCACTCTACAACAACATCAAGATCCTACCACAAGTTTGAGCTAAGGAGAAGAAAGTATTCCTCTCGGTAAATCAAACCCTAGCAATCACTTTTCCAACCCCCTCAACTGTGGGCGTACATAGCCTTATATAGGCGCCTAACACACAATGGAAAACAGCTAATACATACAAAAGACTCCTGACACAATTGTCTTTATTCTCACACCGCCTTACCGCCGTCCTTCTTTAGTGTCTCAGCGCCTATTCTTTACATCTTCAGCGTCTTTCCTCTTCATTGGATAAGATCGATGACTCGAACTCCA
>JAJJMA010202912.1:2648-13204 GCA_023529015.1 Papaver nudicaule | reverse complement strand
GACATGATATAGACACAGCTAACACAAGAAAGGTTGTAGGCCTCTGCCTGTGTACTTCCTTGAAGTATGATTCCATGAAGGAAACCAAGTAAGGAGTCTTTTAGAATGCAAAAAACAACCTTAAAGTGAGTATGATTCCAGCTATAGTGCCAGTCAATTTCTCACAATACGTTTATGATGTCTCATTAATCTGTGCTTGGAGTTGGAAGCATAATGAATTTACAACAATAATTTATCATCAGAAGTACAAAGTAACCATAGTTCACTAAGTCTCCCTTTTTAACTTAAAATTGAAACAATTCTGTGGAATAAGTACTCTACAACATCTACTTGGACTTTGAAATGTTTCTTCTTTTCTGTATCAAAGACCCAAAAATTCGCCAAGTCCCCATCAATTCTCGAAGGTCCACCACCACTGGCACCACCACCACTAGCAGCAGTAGAAGTTACGGCTAAGCAACCATACCTCCCCGGCCCACTGCATTGAGAACAAAAAGAAGAAACATCAGACCAAAATCCACATTTGTTTGGATACAACTGTGAGACCGTCAAAGACACATATAGATACTTACATCATCAAAATCCAGACTCCCATAGGTTGTTGCAGGCACGCATAGGTTAGGAACTCCACTATGAGCAAAGATAGGTTGTGTCAGATCCTAACCTCGCTGCAGTAAAAAGGTTAGGGAAGCCAGGAAGGAAAGTGTTCTTCTAGGCACTGGTCTTTGAGATGATAATGTGGTTCATCTAGCGAGGTGCGCTCCTTGACAAGGTCCGGAGCTAGTAAAATGGCCATCCAAGAACTGGTTGCTCTTTCTTGTTTTATGACAGCCCGATCCTCGTGGAAAAGATGCTTCCAGGCCTGGAGAGGCTGTTGACGCAAGTGAGCTGGCTCAGAACGAAGGATAGCATCATTGCGCCTACATAGACACCATAAGGCTCCCAATTCTGCATCATTAAAGTCCCTCTTCCAATTGTACCATCGACGTCATCAAGTGGAGTTGCTGAATCTATTGCAACCTGTATAGCAGAATAGATAACAAACAATTGGCTGGATCTAGAAGGAATCTATTCACATCCTATTAACTAAAGTAATTTTTAAGTGCACACATTAACCCAGATTAAACAAATTCATACTCGCATAGCATCTCAATCTCTGATACACCTAGCACAGCACACGCTCCTATTGTCAACTTAAAACTTTACCAGAATTTTCATATCATTATTTTGCTTCTGTTCCAAAATTTCTCTAAATTTGCAGGTATCGGCGTAGATCCCTCGTTTTCAACAAGCACCAACAATCTAATGAAGTTAGCATCAAGTCTCATCAGTAGAGAAGAAAAGACGCTTCTCAATGTTACGCAGTAGGATAAAATGTCAGCTTGATAGGGTCCTTTTTCTGTCAGATATTGTCTTTGCACTTAGGTTTGTTGATAAACAGGCTTACACAAAATTTCTGGGTATTCAATGTCGAGTTCCTATTATGTTTTTGCTTTACAAACTTCAATTTACATGTAGTCACAGACAAATTGAAAAAAAAAAGGGTCAGTAGAGCTCACCAAATTGGCGCCAGGACCGCGAACAGAACTAACAGAAACAACATCAGCTGGATCATCCAACTTCGAGAGAATTTTAGACGGTAGGTCACTATTAATCAAGTGGTCTAACAAAGCAATTTAGCTAACTGAAAGACTGAGTTATAGGCTTTAGTACTTTAACAGACCAGTCCACCAAAAAAAGTGCAAGGTCGTAAACAAGAAAAACCAACAACATATCCAAACTTCAAACCTCGAAAAACGAAGCTTGAAGTTTGAACAAAATAGATTCCATAATAGTTAGTACCACTTTGAATACACTTTCCTACAGATTTCCCTGCATCTATTTACCGTCTTACCCAATTCTGTTTACATAAGTGAACTAAGTGTACTAAAGTCAGTTTCACATCCTCCATTGAATCAAGTTCAAGGAAACAAAAACATGTAAAATTAACATAAGCACATACTTTTTATTCTTAGGGTTATGACGACGCTCATCTATTGACCTCATCTATTATGGAACTATCAGGAACCTCATCTATTAACCTCATCTACTATGGAACAAGCAGGAACTTCAAAGAACAGTAATCTAAGTTCCTAGATATTATCAAACAATAATCTAAGTTCGAGTATTTTCAAAGAATTATTATCAACTTAAACATGGAAGAGAAAATAATTTTGATGCAAGTTCTGGAAGTTAGATGAGAAATAATTTTGATGCAAGTTCTAGAAGTTAGATCAAGTTAGATCAATAAGAACAGATTTAGGCTTCAGTGTGTGTAACATTCAGATCATTGATTAAATCTCACTGAAATCCGCTAAGATATAAATAAAATTTATCATCATTAGACCCTTTAATCTGATCGATTAACACTTAAGGATTTGATATTCGATAGAAACAACAAATCACATTAAAACTATAGAGCAAAAAGAACAACCTTACCAGCGAACTGGTTGAGCAAACTATGAATGACACTCTAAGACATAACAGCCAGAAAGGCACTAAAGGAAATGTGGCCGTTTTGTTGACACAAATAAGCTGTTGAAGAAACTAAGCGAACCTGCAACACTAAACGGCATAATATAGCAAGAGCATTGGGGCTTTTTTCATCATTGTATATTTCAGAAAACCCCGGGGTGCAGCATGCAGATTATATATGGTAACTGATATCAACTAGTATGCAAGAAAACAATATGTAAACACTATAAAACTTGAACACAAAGGTAAATAGTAAAGGAAGGGCATACTCAAACCTGTTTGGTCTCTGGAAATGTAGCCAGATACTGTGGCTAGCAACATATAACTGAGTCACAAGCAATCTTACTCTGCTCAAGTTAATTTTGGCTCTAACCGGCAGTCAGGTTGACATTGAAAGACACCTGCTGTTGACTCAAAATATAGAGCAATTAAAAATCAGTTTCTGTTCCTAGATATTATATTATTATTATCAAACAATAATCTAAGCTTAAGAAAAGTTTGAGAATATTAAAAAAAAAACAATTTACTTAAACATGGAAGAGAAATGATGCTCAGTGGAAGGAGAAGTCGTTTTTGGTAAAGGCTCACGGTAAACATTTTTAGGTCTTTGCCACTGCCCTAAACACACTCCCCGTGTGCTTCAACTCATCATTGCTTCAAATCAAATTTAACTCAATTTTTCCTTCAATCCTTCAAACTAAAAATACACAAGGCATAAAGAAAACCTAAATATTTGGAGGACAGGGATAATCTTAGATGAAGTAGACGCTCTGAGATACCCAAGATAGCATAAAGCTCAGCTCTTCAAAATACATACACATGATTTCATATATGGTTATAAAAAAGTCAAATACTGAATGTAAGCTCAGAAGCCAAGTGTAAGAATATTTCATAGAAAAACCCACTTCCTACATGGATTCTTCTTACATGTTAGCTGCTCCTCAATGCTTATAGCAGAACTATTATTGTTTTTTAACCAATTGAAAACTTTACTTGAAATGGATGCCTTAAAGACTTTACTAGTGAAAACAATAAAAGCTCAGAAGCCAAGCGTAAGAATATTTCATAGAAGATCCCACTTCCTACATGGGATCTTCTTACATGTTAGCTGCTCATCACTGCTTTTAACAAAACAACATCAAAATCTGAATAAAACAACAACAACACAGCATACAGACACTTGCAAAATGGAGTTTTAACACAATATAAAGCTCAGAAGCAAAGCGTAAGAGTATTTCATTGAAAATCCCACCTCCTACATTAGTTTTTCTTACATGTTTGCAGTTTGCTGCTCATCACTGCTTAATTAAAACCAATTATGCATAATTTTGGATACGAATAGAAAAGGCAAGCTAAAAAGGGGGATAATGAGGGTGGGTATTTGTAATCCAACACATTGGAGCACATCTCCGTGGATTATTTTAAAGGACAAGACTCAAGCAGAGCGGATTTCATTTCGTTCTATGCACAAATAAAAATCATAGAAATCATCGTCTTTGATATCGAAGAAGAACTATGTGTGGTATAAGCTTAGCAAGACTCCAAGCCAGCACAAGAGACTGCCTAACAAACCCACCTATTAAGCACGAGTATATCATAAATGCAATGCATCTAACTAACTGTTCTATAAGCACATGAATCACACAACAGCATGCTTCTTAATACTCATAAATTGTTTAAAACAAATTCGAATTCAAGCAATCGGCATAACTTTCATAGCTAACAGAACTGAACATGGGATCTCTACCCCTAATTATCATACAAGCAGTCCAAATGCTCAAAAAATTGGAGGACTTAAATTGATCCTTACTGTTCTACTGAATCAGTTTAAATTGTCATCATACTCAGTATCATTATAGCAATACGGATCTTTATTAAGCATTGATGTAATTAAAATATATGAAGTTGAGCTTACCAGCACGCAGAACCTATGTTGTAAAAGGCGGCGCCTAGGCGTGAAAGTGGCACTTTTTCAAACTAGCCGCCCCGCCCCAGAAAAAAACATGCCACTTTCAAAAGTGGCGCCCCGGCGACGCCTTTCTGGACGCCCAGACCAAGGCGTCAGTAGGCAGGGCGCCAAAGTTGCATCTTTTTATTAAAAAAGGAAAAAAAAAATCTTTAAATCACTTGCATATATTTTTCAATTAATTGTATAAGCTAATTATGTTAAGAAACTTATCATTTATTGTTCCAAATATTTTACAAATCTTTTTCATTAAGATATATAAGCTAATATTTTAAAACCCTAAGCTAATTATGTTAAGAAACATACTATTTTCGTTAATTATTGAGATATAGTATTCCTACAATCTATGTAAAAACTTAATTTAGAATTATAGTTATACGCCGCGGCTTCGCCACGCCTCGCCGCGGCTCGGGATTTTACACCCGACGCCGCGCCGCGCCTTACGCCTTTTACAACATAGCGCAGAACTAAGACCAGTGAGACGATTCAAGTACACATCTGTGAGAAGATTTCTAACATGATCTCTAAATGGGAGTATATCGAAGTTCCCCATTGAAACCCTAAGTTAAGTTGAGATGAAGAGATTCGCAAAAGAAGAGAGTATCTAGGGTTCCAAAGGCTGCAAAAGGGGGACTCTGGTTGTGAGAAAGGTTCTTTTAAGACTTGACCCGACGAGTAAAAGTAGTGTACACATGGACAGATGCCGGTTTGCCGGTGGATTTGAGTTGCGTTAGAGTGGCCAAGAGGCCCAAGACAGTGTGTAGAAAAAGAAACATTTTTGGGGACGATATTGGGGTCCAGGGTGTTTGGCAACCACTTTAGACAAGTTGCTTCTCAACTTCTTTTTTGATAATTGCTTCTCAATCTCAACTTCTAAAAGCAAAAAAATAAGTTGTGATTTTTGCGCGCATAATTCAATCCCGAAGTTAAAAGCATTTTTTCTGTTTTTTTTTTCTTCGAAAGATTGGGATTTTATTTAATTACACCCAATCTTTCGAAGAAAAAAAATTAGTGTAACTGTAATCAAACGCAAAAAAAGACTATTTGAATATATACGCCAACTCTTCTCTCGCATCCCAACCATAAGCCAGATCTTTTAACCTGCAACTTCATAAAGAACCACTAACCTTGGTGACCAAACCTGCTGACTAACTATCCTAAAACACCGGAAACATTTTTTCTGTTTATAGAAGTCAGTATGAATTATATTGGTCAAACTAAGTTTTGAAATAGAATTAAAAAACAATTTCTCAAGATTCTAGAAGTTAATTGTAAATCAAAAAGTGTATTTTCAGAGAAGCAAAATATTAAGTGTTTTTGCATCCGAAAAGTATTTCTATTGTGCAAAAGCATTTTTACATAGAAAATAGTTTTTCGATTTATTTAATTCGAAAGTCAAAAATTTAGCTTGAAAAACCGAATTTCAGAATGACGAGCAGAAAGGAAAAAAAAAATGCACAAAAACTTCACTTCCGACTTCTAAGATTGACTTCCTATACTTCTCATTACCAAACATGCTAGGTTAGGAACGAAATTTCAGAATGACTTCTAAGTGGATTTTTTTGCTTACTTTTCCTGGGAACAACTTATGGGCCTCTGCCTGTCTATTTCCATGAAGTATGACTCCGAGAAAACCAAGTAAGGACTCTTTCAGAATGTAAAAACAAGAATATAAGCCTATATTTCTCACAATACGTTTATGATGTCTCATTAAACTGTGCTCGGAAGCATAATGTGTGAATTTACAACGAATAGTTTATTACCAGCAATACAAAGTAACCTTAGTTCACAAAATCCACCTTTTTAACTTAAATTTTAGACAATTCTGTAGAATAAGCGCTTACAGCATTAACAGACTTGGACTCTGAAATGTTCCTTCTTTTCTGTATCAAAGACCCAAGGGTTTACTAAGTCCCCATCATTTCTCGAAGGTCTCACACTGCTAGCACTACCACCACTAGCAGAGCAGCAGAAGCTACAGCTAAGCCAACATAACTCCCCGGCCCACTGCATTGAGAACCAAAAGAAGAAACATCAGATCAAAATCCACATTTGTTCAAATACAACTATGAGACCGTCAAAGACACATATAGATACTTACATCATCAAAATCCAGACTCCCATAGGTTGTTGCAAGTACGCATTGCACCTACACATAGACACTACAAGGCTCCCGATTCTGCATCATTAAGTTCCCTCTTCCAATTGCACCAACGGCGTTATCAAGTGAAGTTGCTGAATCCATTGCAAATTGATACCAAATGATTAGCTGGATCTGAAACGAATCTGAACATATACACTGGTAATAAAAGATGGAATCATTACCTGGTGTCCACAAATTTTGCGAGTCTTTCGAGAAACACTTTCTGCCTCTCCATCCTCAGAAAAATTTACAAAACAAAAGGCACGGACCGCCTGGTGACTATTTCTTTCCGGGTCCTACAATAATCCATAAAAATCCATTCAGTGGATTACACAGAATAACTGTATTGGTTCAAATTCAAAATGTGTTTTTCTGTAGATAGTGATGCATATTATACCTTGGGAACATACACATTTAAAATACGACAGGATGTGCCAAAATACTGGCAAGGATCTTCAACGCTGGCCTCCTGTGGGAGCCTGCCAAACAATGATCTTTTTGCACATTCCGCGCAGAGCTGGTTCAGCAATCCCTCCTACACAAATAAACAGGTCAGCAAAGACTATACGCGTGAATAAACTCACAAATTATCAGTGATGAAAACTTGCATGCAGACACACTTGAGTATCCTAAGCTTGGATGATCTACATTGTAGGAGCACCCACTGCAGCCGATCTAGTTGCTCCAGGGATATAAGCATTGTATGCCTCATATCCACTGTCACTGTGTGGTACTCTGCTTGGTGGTGGTGGTAGTCTCATGGGAGTGGAGTAGTCATCCATCCTAACAAACTATAGGTTGAGTGAGTTCCAACAAAAGAACAAGAATGGCTAAAGTTCCAGCAATCTTTTTACTAACTGAATTTATCTCCAAGAATCATCTTCTTCTTTTTTTCCCCAAACAGCAGCACCCCCTTTGCATACAGCTAGTGAGCTGGTTGTATTTTGTAGGGAATTCAATCAGCTGTTTTAGTACATGATCACTATTATTTTATTCATCAGATTCAGCAACTTAGAATCACTCACTAAATCTCAAAATGACACCGTATAAAAGAATGATGTTAAAAATAAGAACCAAATATAGTTTTGCCAGAACCACAGAAAGCTCTCACTTTTCAAGATTTTTCCTGCATTTACTTCAACATTACTTTCATAACTCTAGCTCACGGCAAAGATCGCATAGCTATGTCAATTGACGTAGCTTTCAAGCTCTCATTATTTCCTCAACACAAAGATCACATTAATATGAAGACAGTAAACTTGTGGTTCATTTGAAAGACTCGATGCATTGCATCACAACCTCTGATACACCTAACACTGCACAAGCTCCTATTGTCAACTTAAAAACTTTACCAGAATTTTCATATCATTTTTACAATTGCTTCTGTTCCAAAATTTCTCTAAATTTGCAGGTATCAGCGTCTCGTTTTCAACAAGCACCAACAATCTAATGAAGACAGCATCAAGTCTCATCAGTAGAGAAGGAAAGTCAATTCTCAATGCTGCGCAGTAGGATACAATGTCAGCTTTATAGGGTCCTTTTTCTGTCAGATATTGTCTTTGTACTTAGCTTGGTTAATACTATTGATAAACAAGTTTACAGAAATTTCTGATTCTAAGTGTTGGATGTTGAGTTCCTATTATGTTTTTGCATCCCAAACTTCAATTTATGTGTAATCTCAGACAGATTAAAAAAAAGCGGGACAGTAGATCTCACCAAATTGGCGCCAGGACTGCGAAACAGAACTAACACAAACAACATCAGCTGGATCATCCAACTTCGAGAGAATTTTAGACGGTAGGTCACTATTAAGCAATTATATAAAATCAATGGGGCTAACAAAGCAATTTAGCTAACTGAAAGACTGAATTATAGGCTTTAGCATGTTTAACAGACCAGTCCACCAACAAAAGTGCAAGGTCTTAAGCAAGAAAAACCAACTACATGTCCAAAACAAAGTAGTTCAAACTTCAAACCTCGAAAAGCAAAGCTTGAAGTTCGAACAAAATAGATTCCATAGTACCACTTTGAATACACTTTCCTACAGATTTCCCTGCATCTATTCACCGTCTTACCCAATTCTGTTTGCATAAGTGAACTAATGTACTAAAGTCAGCATCACATCCTACATTGCATCAAGTTCAAGGAAACAAAAACATGTAAAATTAACATAAGCATATACTTTTCGTTCTTAGGGTATGACTGGAAAACATTCTTACTAAGCCAACAAGCGTTATCAACAGGCAAGACGCAAGATATACTCTAGTTACTCAACTTGCCTTGTCCAATCAAAACAGTTGCTTTTGTATATGATTCTTTACAATTTTCAGCAACAAAATGACACACTAGATCTCAAATGGACACACCCGAGCATGTACGAACCAAACAATGTAATCCTAAAATCAATGACAGCACTCATCTATTAACCTCATATATTATGGAACAAATAGGAACCTCATTTAACATAATAGAAGCTCAGAAGCCAAGCGTCAGAGTATTACATTGAAAATCCCACTTCCTACATGGGGTTTTTCTTACAAGTTTTTCTTATAATTTCTGAAAGTAGATCAATAAGAACAGAATTAGGCTTCAGTGTGTGTAACATTCAGATCATTGATAAAAGCTCACTGAATAAATCAGCTAAGCTATAAAACTAATCATCATTAGCCCTTTGAATCTGATCGATTGACACTGGAAAATTCTGACACTGATCTAAGACATTAGCTGCCAGAAAGGCACTAAAAGAAATGTGGCCTATTTTTCGACACAAATAAGCTGTTGAAGAAACTAAGTCAACTGAGCCCGATGAAACCAGGCACATTTGTAAAAGTGATGGCAAGGCTCAAGTCAAAACCATGCCTGGCAATATTAACTTTGCCAAATTTGGCATTCGAAATTTTTGCTATATCTAGCACTCCCCTACAGACCAAATTTAAGTGTGGATGTAAGCTCAGAAGCCAAGCGTAAGAATATTTCATAGAAAAACCCACTTCCTACATAGGTTCTTGAAACATGTTAGCTCTTCATCACTGGTTACAACATAATTTATTTTCTCAACTAACCCAATAGTATATTTGAAATTACATGACAGCCGCTACTAAAGCTCAGAAGCCAAGCTTATGAGTATTTCATAGAAGATCCCACTTCCTACATGGGATATTCTTATGTGATAGCTACGATCATCACTGCTTTTAACAAAACTCAACATCAAAATGAAACGACTACAACACAGCACACGGACACTTACCAAATGGAGTTTTAACACAATTAAAGCTCAGAAGCCAAGCGTAAGGGTATTTCATTGAAGATCCCACTTCCTACATGAGTAGGATTCAAAATATTTTAAAACCATTATGGAGTACAATTCAAAATTCAATTATATGTCATCAAAAGAAACATTCACTATAAAATGTTTTTAATTCTAGTTAGGAATACAAAAGGTAAGCTAAATAGGGGGATAATGAGGGTGGGTCTTTGTAATCCAACACATTGGAGCACATCTCCGTGGATTATTTTTTAAGGTGAAGACTCAAGCAGAGTGGATTTCATTTCATTTTACGAACAAATAAAATCTTAGGAATCATTGTCTTGGATATCCAAGAAGAACTACGTGCGATATAAAAGGTAATGCATCTAACTAAAACTTGAGGAAATCAGGCACTCAGCTCAACTTTCATAGCTAACAGAACAAAACATGACCAAATGCCGAAAAAAACAATAATCTTAGAATTGGAGCTAAGTCTGATATACCTGATTCAAAACAGCCTTAAGCCATACTTCTCAATTCCTACCTCATAACGGATTGATAAAGCAGAATCCAAGCTTGATATTGCTTATTATCTCTGAAATGAACCTTAACCTTCTTGCTGTCTTATCCGCAACCTGCAAGAATGGGAAAATAGACAAAAGCAAACCACTACAATTCTTCAAAAT